>CAUOFW020007057.1:617110-679955 GCA_963454935.2 Ilex paraguariensis | reverse complement strand
GGTATAACGGAATAACACTGGACTTGTCGAGGTGGCCTCCAGCTTCGTCACTTTCTTGTCTCGTACCCTCTAATATCCAATCTGAACTGCACTTCTGTTTTGTCCTGAGTCACTATGTTTCCCTCCTGGAACCCAAGTACGGTGACTGGAATTACAGACCCACCCCATTATGTCGACACCAACCTCCATGGAGAGTGACATTGGGGTGGTGCAGAAGTGGGTTTTGGACAGTTGTAGTACTTGGAGAGGAAAGATTTTGTTTATCTCTTTTGATCTCAAAGTTGTTACCGTTCCATTACCTGTTATCCTAATGTCCTATATGATTGCGGGGTTGTTTGAAAATCTTGACACATTTCCTAAAGCCACGCCCCTACTGTTGGTGCCCTTTGATCCCATTCCGCTCGGGGTTTATTCCCTTCGCTCGCAGCCCACTTGAACAATCAACCGATAGATTTCTCATAGAATGAAGATCTAACTTGACTCTAAGGACAAGGCAACTCAAAATGGGTGTTAGGTTTGAGTTTGGAGGGTTTGGGGGTGGAGAGAGGGAGAAGGAAGGAGGAAGATTTGGAGGAGTGTAGAGAGGTATAGGTGAGAGATTTTAGGTGTAGTATGGCTTGAGTGGGGTGAGGAAGGGAGTGGGTTTGTAGAGGTGTGTTTTGGACGCAACAATGGAGGAAATTGAGGCAATGGAGTCATGGCTGTGTGATTGGAACTGTGAGAGAGAGAGAGAGAGAGAGAGAGAGAGAGAGAGAGAGAGAGAGGAGTAGGAAGGGATTAGTTGGTGACATCATGTCAACATGGTCACATGACATCATCGTTATATTCAATATTTACATATTTACTCCCGTATCAGCGCAGGCCGAATCAATCCAATAATTAACGAGCCATTTTTGCCTTGAATTAAAGAAAATGCAGTCCAACATTTATTTTGTTTTTAGATGTTGCATTTGTAAATGTCTTATATGTAAAATTTTTATTTTTCAGACACTAATTATGGTGTTTCATATTTATAATATGATCAATTCTGCCATTAAAATGATATTATTCTATGGTAGCAGTTGGTCAAATTGAAAAGCTTGAAACTAAAAATTGTTTTTTGAAAAATAAAAATCCCACTTCTCATTTTTTGGACTTGAAAAACCCTAATTCTGAAGACGTTGATTCCAGTTCCAATGCACAAGAACATGAATGCAATTCTGGCCAAATATCAATGGAGCATAAAGAAAGACATGCTGGACATGCCCTGCTAATACAAAGTGGGACTCTTTATGAACAAATAATGTACTAACAACACAATAGTGCACTTGAAATGGAAGATTTATCGGCACCCAATGCAACTATTTGGACTTTGAGCAGCTTCTCTCCGCCAATTTCTTGCAAATCCCTTAACTATCGACTCCATATAATTCGTAAATTTCCTCCATAGTCCCTTATTTATCGAAATTCTAAGCACATGTCACCATCTGTAAAGAGACAACCCTAGAAGTGCTCAGGCCAAATGCCCAAAAGAATCCCATAGTTGCCCCTTTTGCCAAGTTACACTACTGTGCCACACACCATATTACCTGTTTCTTAGAGCAATTAATCAAATGCATTCCTTCCTTTCTAAAAAAGTTAAATAAACACAAAATAAATTACATGCTGCTGGTTAATGACCAATTTTATTTTTGTTCGTAATATAGATTATGATCAATTAGTTGGAAACTATAACGATGGGGGCAAAAATGAATGTAAATACAAATCTAGAGGCACTACAAGCACCTCAGTTACAACAAACTTCCCGCTGTGTATCATTTTCTATCAACGAACAAATTGTGACGTTCCTCTTCAAATATCCCCAGGACCATTGATCAGCTGAACATCAAACAAAGTCCATTCAAGTTAAAAATGTGACAGATACCTGCTTAAAAGAATTTACTAATAAAATCGGGTGAAGTTTCAGATTTTACCTTATTTTGCAGCACTACTCCATCAGGAACTACTATTTTCATCCCAGGTCTTGCAACAATACTAACTTTACCCTAAAAAAATGAAGCACCAGAGGAGAAAAGAGGGGGGTGGGGGAGTTTAAGAAACAGTTCGATGTCAAAACAAAATCAGTAAACTTAAATAAATTTGGTCAGCATATAGATTAATTAGATAGATCTTTTTCGGAAGTACAGAAAAGTCAATTGTTAGCTATATAGAGCATAACTGCCCATAACATAGACAATAGTAGACAAGTAACACATCTGTAAAGGAATGTAATAATCATGCATTAGGAGAATGTTGAGTACCTTGAGAGTTATGCCAGTTCCAAACCAAACATCACCAGCCACCTTCAAGCTATCAAGCTCAATAATGCTAGGGATGGACTTGAAACGACTATGGAAATCACTAACCTGAGGAAGAAACAATCAAACTAGGGGTAAGGTTGCCTACCACTTAGCTCTCCTAGAACCCGCCATAGGTTTTAGGCTTGTGCCCCGAGGACAACCTTTTTATGGGACAAGATAAATTAAAACATAATAGGGGCAAAGAAACTCCCACCTTTTCAAATTCAGGTCCTAATACAATAGAAGGATTGATAGGATTGGCTCTAGCACTGTTTCTGCTTAGAGTGCCTTCACTGAGTGTGAAAAGATCTGACTGCATGCATTTAATGTGTTGAATATTTTTGCATTAACAATTCAAAGCATAAAACTGCAGTGAAGATGGGCTCTAGTGTCACCTGGAGAAGTAATAAATCAGATGTTGCCTTCACTGGAAGATATCGAGAATGGGGAACGCTTATACCAATAGCGCGGTCAAAGAACTGGGTCAAATGTAAAGGTGACGATGACAATAAGAACGAGAAATATTGTATAGTACACAACACATGACAAATTTGACGTATTTAAACATGTACTGAATTAACTGTTTGTTCATCGTAAGGGATATTATTAGCATTAAATAGCATCAAATTGCGGGAGACAGCATGAACCTTGCCAATCCTTTGTCCATTCAACTTCAGAATCCAATTCCTCAGTAAAGAGAAAGCAATGGTACCTTTGACATAGGATATTTCTCCTTCTTCAGGGCAATTCTTTCTAAAAGCTGTTCAATGGACTTCATGCTCATCCACCTGTGTAAAGTTGGTATATTAATCTCGAGTTGAAGTATGACTGCAAGTTACTGGACAATTTTGCAACAGCAATACTCACATTTTGTCAGTAAGTTTCAAATTCCCCTTCGACTTCAAATTACCGACCATGATAAAACATGAAGGAACATATATCAGTTATCTGGACAAAAATCTAATGCTAAAAGTGTTAAACAGATGGTGGAAATAATTTAAAGAAAATATATGGAAAAAGTAAGGGAGGAAAGGAAAATCACAGCTTAAATGCTAAGCAGACAATCATCCAATTTCCATAGGCTGCATTGTTATGTTTAATAACATAGTCCAGGATGCATTAGTTGTAGCGTTTATCAGATGATACGCATGAAATGATAGATAGAAGAGGTGAGAGATTCAAACCATATCATGGCTTCGCGAGAGAGTATCAGGCAATAAGTTGTATCCAACAACTTGGCCAAGTCAGTTGAGACTTCTACGAGTTAACCAACGGTCGAGTGAGACCCATGGGTTTTATAGAATGTAAAACTGTTTCGGAATGCAAATTGCCGAGTCGGATACAACTTAGTTGATTCATTGAACCATGATTGTCATACAATATAGCATAAAAGTAATGCATCACAAGTACAATTTGCATCTGAGATTTTTAGATCTGGAAAATTATTAGAGTGGGTTTCTTTCCAGGAAGTTAATGGTTTTCTAGAGTAAGAACAATATTGAATTCCCAACACAGATATATTACTACTGCTTGTAAACAAATATCTTTTAGAATGAAATATCTGTAATCTAATGATTGCTTGTCTTGTTATTTTTTTTGGTTTGTTTTTACATTTTCAAATAGGTTTAATCAAAGTCAATGGTTCCCACCACTAAGAATCAAATAATGGTCTGCCAGTTGATGAACCAGTGACAGAGCAATCTGGTCCATACTCCAATTTCATCAGAAGATTCTGTATTAAGTTTGTTTTTTTGATAAGAAACAAAATATTTAGTTAATAATAATTGATTGTACAACATAGTAAAAGAGGATGGACAAGAAGTCCATGCCTCCCACAACAAAAAGCCAAAAAAAAAAAAATGTGAGCAAAGACATGAAACGAAGACTGTAAATTCCTATAGTAAAAGTCGACATACCGTTTAACCAAGAAAAGTATGAGATAAGACAAACAAGCAGGGGATGGTGAGGTTTAATGTAATAAGGATGTACCTTTTGATAACAAATGGATAGGAATGCATTTATCACTACCGAGCCAAACTTAATTTGTTGACCATAAGCACGAAGCAAAATACAAACATTCAAAGTGCTAACAATCTTGTAACTAAAGTTGAGGTTGTAATACCTAAAATTTGGGATTATGTGCGGGAGTTTGTTGGAGTGTGTACTGGAAGAAACATTCCAAAACTAATAATCACGTTGGGAAACTTAAGATGTGCAAAACAGAATTATGAAACTGGTGACATGATTGAAACCTACCTATCACCTATTCACCCATTTGCTGATGATCCTACATAGATTTGTATTATAGCTTATTTATTTATTCAAGAGAAAAAAGAAACAAAGAAACAAAGAACGAACATGCATCCTTGAAGCCTTTTACTGCTCAAACAGGAAAAAAGTAGATTATGTCATAGATGAATTCAAATTGTAAGCAAACCAGATTAAACTGGCTGAGGAGGTAATTCAAACATAACCTCCTAGTCCATCAGTTGTTTTACTATTTGCCACCTCTGCCAATGATCAAACCAGTCGTCATTAGTTTTAGGGATGCCTATCTGTGTTGAGAAGGAATTACTTCCCACTTCATTGCCCATTCTCAACATTGGACAAAAAATATGCACAACAGAGTAGTCGGGTCAGAGACTTATACAATTACCAATACAGAGAATTGACTCACTCCATTGAGAGATGGTTCAATAACTGAGAATAAATGCTAGCTCATATGTTCAGGCTTATCCATGGGCTCACAAGTTTTGTTTTACGGTTCTAGACATAAACTTATGTTTCAGAACTTTTTGCAATACCAATAGCTTGAGGACATTACCGTTAAGCTTCAAATATATTCTGATGTTAACCTTACCTAAATTACTCCAGGAAGAATAGAGGCGATACTTGAATCCCTTGAACCAAAAAAAACATGGAACTACGACAGTAATGACACCAGAATGTGCTAAAATTGGACGTAGCACCAACCTGAAAATTCTCTTTGCCGGATTGAAGGTCACTTTCTTCTGGATTAGATAATGAGGTGGGTATTACCTGAAAAATTACAAATAATTAGAAAATATTGGAGAGCAAAGAGCAAAGTAAGTAGCAGTCCTGTTCATGTACCTCCATGCAGTACTCAATATTGCTTTGGATCAAATGATTTAAGATTTCTAAGACTTTCATTAAGGAGCTCAATTATGATGGATTGGCTTTTAACGATACACAATATAGTGATAAGTATNAAAAGTCGACATACCGTTTAACCAAGAAAAGTATGAGATAAGACAAACAAGCAGGGGATGGTGAGGTTTAATGTAATAAGGATGTACCTTTTGATAACAAATGGATAGGAATGCATTTATCACTACCGAGCCAAACTTAATTTGTTGACCATAAGCACGAAGCAAAATACAAACATTCAAAGTGCTAACAATCTTGTAACTAAAGTTGAGGTTGTAATACCTAAAATTTGGGATTATGTGCGGGAGTTTGTTGGAGTGTGTACTGGAAGAAACATTCCAAAACTAATAATCACGTTGGGAAACTTAAGATGTGCAAAACAGAATTATGAAACTGGTGACATGATTGAAACCTACCTATCACCTATTCACCCATTTGCTGATGATCCTACATAGATTTGTATTATAGCTTATTTATTTATTCAAGAGAAAAAAGAAACAAAGAAACAAAGAACGAACATGCATCCTTGAAGCCTTTTACTGCTCAAACAGGAAAAAAGTAGATTATGTCATAGATGAATTCAAATTGTAAGCAAACCAGATTAAACTGGCTGAGGAGGTAATTCAAACATAACCTCCTAGTCCATCAGTTGTTTTACTATTTGCCACCTCTGCCAATGATCAAACCAGTCGTCATTAGTTTTAGGGATGCCTATCTGTGTTGAGAAGGAATTACTTCCCACTTCATTGCCCATTCTCAACATTGGACAAAAAATATGCACAACAGAGTAGTCGGGTCAGAGACTTATACAATTACCAATACAGAGAATTGACTCACTCCATTGAGAGATGGTTCAATAACTGAGAATAAATGCTAGCTCATATGTTCAGGCTTATCCATGGGCTCACAAGTTTTGTTTTACGGTTCTAGACATAAACTTATGTTTCAGAACTTTTTGCAATACCAATAGCTTGAGGACATTACCGTTAAGCTTCAAATATATTCTGATGTTAACCTTACCTAAATTACTCCAGGAAGAATAGAGGCGATACTTGAATCCCTTGAACCAAAAAAAACATGGAACTACGACAGTAATGACACCAGAATGTGCTAAAATTGGACGTAGCACCAACCTGAAAATTCTCTTTGCCGGATTGAAGGTCACTTTCTTCTGGATTAGATAATGAGGTGGGTATTACCTGAAAAATTACAAATAATTAGAAAATATTGGAGAGCAAAGAGCAAAGTAAGTAGCAGTCCTGTTCATGTACCTCCATGCAGTACTCAATATTGCTTTGGATCAAATGATTTAAGATTTCTAAGACTTTCATTAAGGAGCTCAATTATGATGGATTGGCTTTTAACGATACACAATATAGTGATAAGTATAAATGTTATGAAGTCCCAAGGGCAGGTAAAACTACAAATATTGGCAAATGAATTATTGCAAAACAAGGATACTTGGGTCAACAGCATCAGAAATATTGTCGGGATTCAGCACAAGCATATATTCCTTACCCTGGAAAGCAAGTTGAAGAGGTTAGTAGAAATACCGATAAGGTCATGTCAAATCTCCTTCCCCAACCAACAGTGGTCAGGAACAGCACAAAAACACATTGGTCTCCAATTGTCCAAAAAACATGGAATGAGTCTGGATTTGTATTACAAATGGCACAAAAACTTCTACCTGTGACAATAATACATCAAGTTTTCCACTGTGCTTCAAGGAAAGGAACACATCACCATAGTCGGCAGGATACCTTAACATGTGCAATATTCAAATTAGATGACAAAGATATGAGATTATCAAGGCAATCACACCACATGCATATCAAGACAGAAGAACACAAGTTAACAACCAAATACCTACTTTTATTATAACAATTGGAATCTAGTACCAAAAAGGGCACATAATTTGCCTTTAAAGTTCCAAGCAACATAAAGAAACACAGAGCAAAGAATAACACAAAAAGGTGATCAGAAATCACTAACAATGCCAGCTACTATTTGTGAAATACAGAAAGCAAACAGCATGGCTGACACAACACAAAGTAATTTAGTAACCCAAAAAATAAAAGCTAAATTCTACGCCACCTAAAAAAAATAAAAAAAGAAATCTAATTTAAACATAGAAGCAATTTTAAATACAGAAAATGACATAAAAGCACAGGAAGAAGAGCAGATAAATCCAGATGAGGGCATACATTTCATCCTCGCTGTACTGTCCTTCAAATGGAAGCGGCACAAAATCTTGGATATCTACGCCATGATGTTGGCCCTGTATCAACCACGTTAGGTTTTACAAAATAAACATTATAAATTATGGCTTTCACGACAAAGGCCAGAATTAGAACCTATTGTACCAATACATTGAGCATTAGGAATACAAACCTGGATAAAAGTATAAATACTTTTATTTGAGTGTTTCTCTAAAACCTAAAATAAACAAGCAGCAATAATTAATTTGCAGCAACAACTGATTTCAGAGTCAAAATGGAAATGGAAAGATCAGTCACCTTCAGGGTATCACCATGTGTCTTGACCGTGTTCATCAAAAGCAGGGGAATATTGCATCCATACTTAGAATTAAGAGACTACAAACAATTACAGAGTTGCAAAATTAGAACTAAGACATTGCAAATGAGTAAACAGTTGGATTGTGAAACTCAATATAAAGCAACTAAACAGAAAAGTAGACAAAGAAAAGACAAAGAAATGACCTCAATATGATTAACAATCAAGTCCAGACATGTTAACCCATTACAAACTTCAACAGCAGACCTGCATAAGAAAATAAAAATTAACAAATATATGACATACCTAGCACTTGGTATAAGTCTCAAGAATCCACCTCATGGGAAAAATGGCTAAAGAAGGGTTATGTGAAGTTAAACTTACCCATTCACCAGTGACACCTAATTCTTAAGGACATCATTTTAGAACATGTCAACTTTTTGTCCACAGTAATATAGATATTCTAATTAGTTTCCAGGGTTGACAAAAGAAGTAAGTTTTGATGCCAATTTTATCCCATACCAGGATAGCAAACTAGACCGCAAATTTTTACACAATTATTTTAAAAAATAATTATGTTCTAGTTATAGAACAACATTTTTAGCTATAGGCATTGCCTTGCAAGCTCCACAAGAGAAATTAAACTGGAAAAAAATCTGCTCAACAAGAAATAAATGGGTTCATTTAAGTTTAGGCAATAGTTTACAACTTAACCAATCAAAGGCTAGAATGTCTTGTGCTCCGTTCTAGCGCATCACATTAGGCATGATAAAGGAGGTGAAAGGTAAAATCAGATTCAGATTAGCAAACATGAATACAATTCCAACTGAAGCAAGAGATTTATCAATATGATTAGCCACCAAATGATGATGACAAAAGAGTTCAGACTAGACTGTCAACAGCACCTGGTAGCAAATTTATACTTATAAAGAATACATCGGAGGCCATCAAGGCCTGACAATTTTTTTTTTGACAGAAGTAGATTCTAACAAACAAACCTTACTAAAATCTACCGGAGATAAAAAGAGTAAAATAAAACAGGTATTCCAACAGTTCATGACAGTATGAAGAGAGCTCACTAATGGTTACAGATATTGAGTGATTTAAGCAAACCATTATCTAGCACTGGCTTAGCCTAGAACAAATACCAGATCAATAATCATTAATCCCCCAAAAAAATAAAATAAAAAAAACACCTTTCCTTAGAAAAGTATACAATTAATGCATTTTGTACAACTCTCCCCTGTCTCACAGGTATCTCTAAGACCATAACTGATTTGGAACCGAAAGTTAAAAAAAAAACATTAAACTGCTACTTCTTACATTGTTTTGAGATAAGCAAATAGCATTCCCCCTAAATGCAGAAAAGTAATACCCCACCTTCAGTCAACTCTATAGAAATGTAACATACCAACCTTTAGTCATCTCTATACGTTATTGCAGCACAATCATTGAGTCCAAAGATTCCTCATGCGAAGTCTTTATGACATACAATCCAAAGTCATATTAAAATCAATAAACATGCATAAACGAACACCAGCCAATCCAGTCAGGCAAACGAGAGAGTATGAATTCCATAATGTGAACAAAGTATTATATGTATAGACATTGTAATTATAAAACTCATTGAGACATCCTCTAGTCTGCATATAATGTAATCAATGGACATAGCAGCTGCTTCAAGCCTTCAACTATGTAAGACAATTGGTAAAATTCCTGGAATAGAGAAATGCTTACTTGGGTCCATTAAACCCCCATTTTGTCCCCAAACTACCGTTGTACTTTAACACAACAAGTTTGTCCAAAAGATTTTTGATTTCCACGGAGTCTGCATTGGTAGAAAACATTAAACAAAGAGAGAGCAATTTGATAAAATAACTAGAAGCAATCCAATGATTATGCCTTCAACTATACAAACCCAAAAAGGATCAATAAGGAGTAAATAAACAAAGCACCTAGGAGTCATATTGTTACCATCTGTCATAGGCACTAAGCTTTCATACGGAAGCACATATATTTTATCCCTTGACTTGTTGGTCTTGCTTTGTTCTATCTGTTGAACGTCCTCTCTTCCATGCATATTTCATCCAAACCCAAAATCAGAAATAATCATTTCAAATATAATTATTGCACGACCAATTTTATTAGGAGGTTTATACATAACTCAAAATATTGAACCACACTAGATGCATACATCCATAAAATGTATTCTACAGCTATTAATAGGTAAAAACAATTAGTAGAGACATGAAACACAACTTGGTACTGTGAATAAGGTTACTATTCTTAACAAAATTGCCACTGCTAAGGGAAACAGATTAACAAATGTAGAATTTCCACTTATTCAAAGCTTGGTATGTAATTTGATAAGTTCAGTATTCGACAACTCTATATCAACGTATGGCACTAGTAATGCCCAATAATTTGAAGGTTAAATGAACAATGAAACACAATCATACCGAATTTCTGCTTTTGTTGCAATAGCAGTTGCCCCCATTGCCCCGCCAAACCTCTTCCGTTCATAAAGAAAAGTCTTGGTAATCAAATTACAAAACAGATACACAAACTGCACTGAATCATTAGCCGGAACCGGGTACGTAATTCTCTTATACGTATCCCACGGCATACTCGAATCCACCAAACCAACTATCGGAATCTGCAGCCTATCCGCCTCCAAGATCACCGAAGACTTCCTCTCAGTGTCAAAAATCACCACACAATCCGGCGGCTCCACCGCACCCAGATTCAATTTCTTATTCCGTCCCCTAAATTTCTTCGGGCTCGAAGAATTGGACAAAAAACCTCCGAGTTTCCAAGAATTATCGATTTTGCAGCCGATTCTATAGGTCATCTGATCAAGAATTTCGTCGAACAGTGAGTTGGTGTTCACGAAGAGGAATTTACCCTTTGCGCGGACGAGGTTTCCGATGAACTGGCAGGCGTTTCGAAGGCAGATCAGGGTTTTGTCGGAGTCGATTATGGTCATTGCGTTTCGGGCTCCGCAGGAGTAGATTTTGAAGTGGTGCGCCGCCACACGCCGCCCCAAGTGGGCGTTTGTACTCAACAGTTTCTGGATCACAACCGAGTGTATCGTCATTGTGAAATGGTTAGAGTTGAAACTTGGAGTGGGAAAAAAAAGCTTGGTTCTGCTAATTTTCTCTTTGGTTGTGCTGCATTTCAACTGTTTGATCAAAATCCTCTATGAGTTACGCAATGGAGATATGGGTTAGGACTCTGCGTGTGAGTGTGTGTGCGCGAGCGCGGAGGGAATTGAGGAGGGTTTAAGCGGCGAAGAAGGCAGTGAATTTACAAGTGAGCAGAGTCCTCTCTCTGTTTTCGGAAAAAAGATTCATTGCAACCACTAACCAATAATATATAAATAAATAAGAAAGTAAATTTCACATAAATCAATAATTACATATCTATGCAATCAAATAATTATCAAAAAAAAATTTCAAGTAAATTAATAATTATTCAATCGTAATTTATTTTATCCATTTGTAATTTTATTATTAGTTGTTGACATTGTATCACCGTTGTATTGAATATTTTTTCTGTTGTGGATCATTGTAATTTAAAGATTAAATTTTTTACATTAGACTTCAATATATTAAAAATATTATAATATGGTCTTTTTGTTATTTATTTTGTAGAAATTCATCTTATTAACGTTGACGGAATGAAAAATAAAAATTACTAAAAAGACATGTTTATTTTGAGGGGAAGGATGGGTGAGATTGAAATCTTATTTCTAATCCTCTCTAACCCCGTGGGTACAAAAGATATAATTTAATGTTTTTTCTGATTCTATTTAAGGGTGTTAATTGAGCTGAACTTTTGTGAGTTTGAGCATGAGTCTATCATGTTCGTTTTTTTAAATGAGCCTAAAAAAATATTTAAGTTCGGCTTGTTTCAAAAATAAGCTGAGTTCGAGTTCGAATCAATCCTAATAACTTGAATATTTTACATATAAATGAGTCGAACTTTATAAGTTTTGAGCCGATTATTTTTAGGCTCTTTTTTTTTTAAATGAGTCTGAAAAATTGTTCAACCTAAGCTTGTTTAGAACATAAGTTGAGCTCAAGCGAGTGCTATCCAAGTCAAGCCCGAGTAACTCGTCTCGATCAACACCCCTAATTTTATGTCATGTTTGGCTTGTAATTTTTTCAATGCATGTGAGTCCCACATAAAAATAATGATTGCATTTAATAATTAATTTAAGAAAAATTTGGAGGCCGATCCCTCTATATAGACTTGTTTGAAGTTAAATTCGTCAAAAAAACTTATTTGTTATGAAGTCTGTTTTTTATTAATTTTACCATATTATCCTTTTTATTTAGAAGCGAAATAAAACTTCTAAATTTTAGGAGTTTGACTAATATTAAAATATTTTCTCTCTCATATCTATTTATATCCATATATATATACATTAAAAATAAAAAATAGTAATATTTAAATACAAATAAAAATTATCATTTGGATACAAAAAATAATATATTGAAACAAAAAAAAATAGTAACATTTAAATATAAAAAAAATTGAAACATTCAATATTAATATTTTTAAAAAATAACAACAGTAATATGTTCAACAAAAATAGTAACATACTTAACAAAAGCTGTAACATACTTAACAATAATTATTTCTCTCAAATTCAAAAGCAAAAAATAGTACCATTTAAATACAAAAAATAGTAATATTCAAAAAAAAATAGTAACATTGAATATTAATATTTAGGAAAATAATATTAGTAACATAGTCAACAAAAACAGTATCATGCTAAAAAATAATATTACATGAACAGTAACATACTCAACAAAAACAGTAACATGAACAATAATATAATAAAAAAAATAGTGACATAAATTTGAATTTTACTATTTAAATTCATAATAATTTTTTTTTGCATTTGAATGTAACTTTTTTTTTTAATGTTACTATATATATATATATATATATATATATATATATATAACTATGAGAGAGAAAAGATTAACTTCTTTTCAAAAAAGGATGGACTTAAGTCATTAGATATAATTTTAAACATGAACTTAGTCCCTTATAAATTTTCTTGCATGACTTATTTTCAAACAAATACATTTAGGGGGACTCATTTACAATTTTTACTTAATTTAAATACCCTCCGGTAGGTTTAGATTATTAGACGTTTGAACAACCAATGTTATAATTTAATTTTTGTGTGGTCCGTAAAACAAAAATAAAGATTTTATTTTATATTAAGTGGCTTTAATGCTCTTATCTTGAAGTTGAACATTAGATATTAGAAGGGTTAATCCTATAATTTATTAATCTAATTACCATATATTAGTTTTCTTTCTTATTTTAATTTTATATGTCCATTAATTGTATTATATTCACGTTGTCATGTATAATTACATGTACCAAAGGCTTGTTTGGATAGATTTTTTAAGAGTGTTCAAATTGATTTCTTCAAATCTTTCCAAACATAAACCTTTATTTATAAAGATGAGATTCAACATTGAATATGATCCATACCCATATTTAAAATAACTCATACACATGTAAGATCCACGATATATCATAATTATTAACAATTATTTATCCTATAAATAACCATTTTGTCCTTAATCAATTCAATTTATACTTATGTTAAGGAGTACAATTGTTTTTTACATCTTTAACCCCTTAATCCATCTTTTCAAACCTAATCTCCCTTAGGTTTGATGAAATCTATGATCGTGGGTAGGGGGTGTTAATCGTGTCGGGTTAAATGATTACATGTCGGGTTAAACGAATGACGAGTGAAAATCATGCAAACTCATACACGAACTGTTTAATAAACGGATAACACAATACGACTCGTTTAACCCGTTTAATTTTAAACAAGTTGTGTTTGGGTAGAGTCGAGTTAACACGGTAAACTACCAGTTATAGTCATTTAATTGTTTGTTTTAAAATGTTATATAACTTTATAAAACTAACAATTTTAGATTATTTATATATTTTTTGTGAATGTCACTAAAAAAATATATATTGGCTAATTTTTTAAAATAATCATTAATTTATTATTATATTAATTTTATTTAAACGAGTAATAAACAGGTTAGCAAGTCTCATATAAACAAGACCCGTTTATTAAACATATTTGACAGGTCAACCCGTTTATTACCCAAATCGTTAAAGTTTTACCAAAATCAACTTAATTCTTGTTGATTCGCGTTGATTAATTGTGTTGTGTTGGACTTTGACAGTCCAAATAATAAGTTTAATATTCCGGCCAGCTACAGGTTAGGTTTGACAATCCAAAATTGAATTTTTAATCCAAACATAAGGTTCGAGGGTTTTTTAAACTATTTTTCTTAAATATATCTTACCAAGCTCTCATATCCGCTTACCGTACAGTTCCAAAAATTTAAAATTAGGGCTTTTTTGTTCAAATCAAACCCAAGTCCCCAGGCGTTCAAAAATCGACCGAGATGTTGACAAAACAAAGTAACAAATTTATGAGTCTACTATTATTCCTAGTGTCAAATGAATGGAAAAAAAAAAAAGCATATTTTTTCATGTCAAAATCGAGCCATTATTACTTAATACTAAATCGACCCTTTTATTTTCTATATTTGCAAATAGTATCATTTTCGTACTCCTCTAGAGCTAATTATCTCTAATCCATTAGTTTCGGGCGGATTCGAACCGTGTTAGCATATCATGTCTAAAATCCACATCCCTACCCCTAACTTTAGGACTTGACTGTGGTATCATCAAAAAAATTTTGGTACCATATCTCTAAAATTTACTACTTCAAATAGTGTTTTAAAACTTTTGTGGGTCATTTTATAATTAAAAAATTTATTATTTTTGTGGGTGTTTTTCTCACTGTTGTGAGTATTTTTTATTTTTACCACTTTTCTTCTGTACACAAAAAATTACCACTTTTGTGGGTATTTTCACCACATTTGTGGATGTTTTTATCACTGTTGTGATAATTATTTTTACCATCTTTTTGAATACCACAACAGTGATAAAAACATCAACAAATCTAATAAAAATAACCACAAATATGATAAATAGATATCTGATACCGAAAAAAATAAAAATCCGGTACAGTAGTTAAAACTCCCTAAGTTTAACATAGTAAGATTAAAAAATCGAACATAATTACTGTAATCATCCTAGGATGGTGCTTTGCTTGAAGATAACTTCACAAGACTGACAAGGGTCGCATACGCAAAGGTATACATGAAGAGAAGCATGGGTTTCTTGCTAGGGCAATGCAAGATAGAACATATATGATGTAATTCTTAACTAATTATCTTGGAAAGTTAGCTTCAACTGTAACGGAAATGGGTTGGATGAGTTGAGAGTTTAATTAAATTTCATCACAAGTTTTAAAACTTTCAATCTCGATCGGGTTTTAATCTAAGCCTTTCAATTAAGTACTACTTATTTTGAATGTTATTGACTTGGATTGAACTCGGGTTACGTAACTTAGCCTGTGACTCGGGTTCAATTGAATTCAATTTGCATGCTAAAACTTGAGTTCATTCTTTTATGAACTCGACTATGTTCGAACTCATATTAAGTAATATTATTATAGATTCCTTAATGTTATACAACATATATAGGAACCAACATTGGCCTTGAGTATGGATTTGAACTTGAGTTTAAGTTTCAACACAAGCTTGAACTTGGTTCTTTTCATTAGGTGAATTGACCCAATTCCAAGCTCAATTCACGATGGTTGTGGTCAAGTTTGTTCTGTTTCATATAAAATATCTTAGATTCGATATTTTCTATATTCTTAAATAGTCAGTTATCTTTATTCTTCAAGAGACATATCTTTAAATTAGTTCGGGTTACGGTGGCCGGTCTTAGAGTTCGAAAGAGTAGTCGGCGCAAATTTAAATATCCTGTAACAAAAAAAAAAAAAACTCAATTCATGATTTTGAATCAATCTCGAATAATATTTTTGAATAAACGACCTCAGCCCGTGCAGTTTAGTATTAATTTGGTTTGGTTCATTTGCACCCTTAGTTAGATCCACAACTTTGCATANAGTCCGAGTTAGAGTAATCACCCAAATTTTAGTTGGAGAAATGAAAACTCCATTCCTCATGGTTCAAGTGCATATGCATCTCCCATGCCTCCCAAGCAAAACCAATACCATGGCCAAGGGCAAGCATCTAGCTCTCAATACCCCCGGACCAATCCATAAGGGTATTTGTCAAACCCACCACCACATAATTTTTCACCAAATCCACAACCACAAAGTTTTTTTCAA
This sequence comes from Ilex paraguariensis, assembly GCA_963454935.2. Lineage (NCBI taxonomy): Eukaryota > Viridiplantae > Streptophyta > Magnoliopsida > Aquifoliales > Aquifoliaceae > Ilex > Ilex paraguariensis. The sequence continues at coordinate 663,692 of CAUOFW020007057.1, read as the reverse complement.
GGACCATCCAATCCATCCACATACCAACCTCCTCACAAAAGGAATTTGGAGGATATGGTTCATTCCTTCATTCAAAGCCAAACCACTATCAATAACCAAAATGACACAGCCATCAATGATATAAGAACCCAACTCACAAAGTTGACAAACTCCATAGGGGCATCTCAACAAGAAAAGGGGAAGTTCNAGACCCTTCCGGGGAAGGAACTCTGAAGCAGCCAATTGATTACACTCTAGTTTGGAGTAGTGAGTCATTGAAAATCAAGCAAGATGGCCATGGTTATATTTGGCTACCAACACCACCTGATGGTTATAAGGGCATTGGTCATGTTGTCACGAGCTCTCCTCAGAAGCCTTCCCTTGATAAAATTCGGTGTGTTCGTGCTGATTTTACTGATGAAAATGTAAATGATGCGTGGATTTGGGGCCCGACGAAGGAGATCAATGCAAATGGGTTCAATGTTTATGCCTCAAAACCAACAAAAATTGGGACACAAGATTTAAGTGTCTCTGCAGGTACATTTATAGCCCAAAATGGTAAAATTGCTTCTCTTCCTTGTTTGAAGAATGTCAAACAAAATTTAACTGCTATGCCTAATCTAAGCCAAATTCAGGCATTGATTCAAGTTTACTCTCCATGGATTTACCTCCACCCTGATGAACAATACCTTCCCTCTTCTGTAAGCTGGTTTTTCAAAAATGGGGCATTGCTTTATCGAAAAGGCCAAGAATCGAACCCAGTTTCCATTGACCCTACAGGCTCAAGTCTTCCCCAAGGTGGTTCAAATGATGGTGCTTATTGGTTAGACCTCCCAATTGAAGCATCAGCCAAAGAGAGAGTTAAAAAGGGAGATCTTCAAGATGCTGGGGTCTATATGCACATAAAACCTGTACTAGGTGCAACATTCACAGACATAGCTACATGGGTATTTTACCCTTTTAATGGGCCAGCAAGGGCAAAAGTAGAATTCATTAATATTTCCTTAGGAAAAATAGGTGAACATGTAGGTGATTGGGAACATGTGACATTAAGGATCAGCAATTTCAATGGGGAGCTAAAAAGTGTCTATTTTTCACAGCATAGTAAGGGAATATGGGTGAGTGCCTCAGAGCTTGAGTTCCAAAATGGTAACAAACCGGTGACTTATGCATCGTTGCATGGCCATGCCTTTTACCCCAAACCAGGGCTGGTTTTGCAGGGCAATGGAGCGATAGGGATAAGGAATGATACCGCGAAAAGCAAGATGGAGATGGACACTGGGGTGAGGCATTTGGTGATTGCTGCAGAGCACTTGGGATCAGAGATTGTTGAGCCACCATGGTTAAACTATGCTAGAGAATGGGGACCAAAGATAAGCTATAACATTGATGAACAGATCAAGAAGGTGGAGAAACTGTTGCCTGGGAAGCTTAAAACCGCATTTGAGAAGTTGGTGAAGAGTCTTCCTGACGAGGTGTTGGGTGAGGAAGGGCCTACTGGCCCCAAATGGAAAGCTAATTGGAGTGGGGATGAGAGGGTCTGATTGTAAAACGCGACATAATGTTCGAGACTCTCGTTGTAACGGTATATGGAGAAGTTCAAATGTATGCACTTCTAATTTATTCTATTTTATAAAAATATATTTTGCTGAATATTTTATTCATCTTGTGATTTTGCATTTATTCTCAACAATGTGCCATTAATAAATCATTTTAGACACTAGTTCTACTAGAGGTGTTGATCGAGACATGTTATTCGGGTTTAACTCGCATAGGACTCGATTCGAGCTCGACTCGTATTCTAAACGAGTTGAACTTGAATAATTTTTTAAGCTCGTTAAAAAAAACGAGTTCGACAAGCTCGAACTCAAACTTGTAAAACTCGAATCAATTAATACCCTTAACTGGTTAATATTGATTTAATTAATCTACATTTAAATACTTGAGACCTTACTAGTAAATGCTCCAGACATGCCATGTTGTTAAGGGACCACAACATAGGATTTTGTGAAGGGGCATAAGAGGATTTTTTGAATGGGTTTTAAGGGGTCGGTACTATTTTTAGAAATTATAGGATAAAAAGTATTACTTTTAAAAATATAGGTCAAAAAGTACACAACCCCTAACAAATCTCTAAAATACCCTCTTCAGTAGAATGTGAACCGATTCCTATATTTTTGCTTCCACAACCGAAATTTAAGAGATCTCAACAGTTACACATAAATTCCTTCAATATCGCCGAAAACCCCATTCTTCCAAAAACTTCAATAAAACCTCATTTTGGGTGTTCAAAACTTTCTGTTAATCGTTGTTGAAGAAATGATCTTTTCAAAACTTCACTATCCAAATCTTCACCTTTGTAGCAGAAGGATGAGAGTGGTTATAAATTTTTTTAGTAACGAAAAATCAACTCAATCACACGATTTTGGATATGAATTGAAATCCGATTCATTAATATCTCTTGGTTACATTAAAGGGCAAAATGGTTTCAGTAAATGGTCCATCTAGGTGAGAACAATTTAGATAAGGGTTTGAATGGGAGTGGTTGTAACAGAAGGATGGGAGTGGTTGAATTTTTGGAAAAGAAGTTGATAATTCAAGAAAAATGTTGTTTCTCCTAACGTTTTTATTTTATTTGCTTTTTTTTTTCCCTCAATTACCTTTCTACTTCTAGTGCTTGGTACTACATGCACACCAAGTATTCGATCATTTACCAAAATAAAAACAAAAGAGGCTATATACATTGTGATATACGTCTTGTCAATATATGCAGTTTGATATTGATTTGTAACAATGTGACTTTGGTTTCTAGCAGTGTGAATTTGGTTTGTAACACTGCGATTTTTGTTAGTACCATTGTAATATTGTCTTGTAGTACTGTGACATTAATATGCGAAGTAGTAAATCATCTTTCGAATCAGAATCATCATCTTGATTATTACGATCATCCTCATTTGAGTCATCATCATTGACATTTATCCTCACATGAACGTGATTGATATTAAGAGATCGTAATGATTTTTTTTTAAAAAAAAAAAACATATGGACGACATTGTGGCAGTGTGAATTTGATTGTAGCAGTGTGACATTTTCTAATGCTAGTGTGACATTGTCTTGTAACATTGTAAAATTATCGTGCGAGACAGCAAATCATCATTCGAATTAGAATCGTCATCTTGATTATTACGATTTATAAAAAAATAAATTATACAAATATGAAAAAGACATGAATGTTTGAATAAAAATGAATGTTTGAATAACTTAAGTTGAATGAAAGAGAAAGATATAATTTAAAATTCAAAAATGATATTCCATAAATTTAGGAAATTGAATCTCTAATATAACTGTCATATTTGTTTCCCACTAATAAAGGAAAAGAGCAATTTCGTAAGAGAAAAAATTACAACTCAGCAAAAGTGTACCTCTTCACCAAACATTTACACATAAATGTACTTATACACAAATATTTTATATTGAGGTACTTTTACACAAATAAGTAAGATAAAATGTACTTTTTTACAATTTTCTCTTTTTGAATTGTCCACTTGGCAATGGGCCGGTCCGTTTTTCAACATGGTGGACATTCATGGGTCACCCCAATCCCCGTGGGGAGGCCTTGGTTTATGCAGTAGGCCTGGCCCATAAGGTTGCCAAATTGCAAAAACTCAAAAGTTTTTTTTTGAATAGTGGAGTTCTTTTTGATATTATCTTTTATTTCTTATTACCAAAAAAAAAAAAAATCTCAAGCCCTCAAACTTTAATTTCAACTAATAAAAGTAGCAATTTTGTACCTAATTNTCCAATAACAATTGTACATTTTATCATGTAGAGTTAACTAGATCTTGCTACATGGTGATTTCTAATTCGTTGATGATATCATATGATAATAATCATGTGGTATATTGCACGTATTTAATATTTTCTCCAATATTTGAGCCGTAGACATTTCAGCCAACTAGCTAGGTGGACAAAGAAAAAAAAGAACAAAAACAAAGAGAGAAAATTGATTAGATTATCAAACTTTATGACAATTATTCGCCTTCTAGACAATCCTCCAATATAGAAAAATAATTTGNAAAATGGAAAAAATAACGATTCTTTTATGGCCAATAGGCACATCATGAATATCAAATTCATTGTATCTTACTTAATGTTGTTGTCATAGTTGAGGCTCAACNTTATGACAATTATTCGCCTTCTAGACAATCCTCCAACATAGAAAAATAATTTGATCATCAGGCTTGTTACAACCGAGAAAAGGGGAGATGTTAATGATATCACCGTTTTATTGAATATTTTGTTAAGAGGGAGAAGATGTCAGATTGATGGGCATGAATGTCTTTACCTATCTGTTGTGCGTGAAAGTCTGCCTTGGACTAGACCAAGGAGGGAATTAGTAAATGTGCACGTAAGTTGACCCAAACATTCCCCGACAACAGTTCCCCAAAAAAAAAAAGGTTTTCTATAGTTTCTAGATATCAAGTTAACTTAAAAAAAAAAAAACAATGAAATATTCAAGATTTATATCATCCAAAGGACAGAAAACTTAAACTTATGAAAACCAAAACAATATTGTGACCAACCAGACACCAAACTGACCTAAGTTGCAACNTGAACATAATCGGGTCTTTATTTGGTGCATAAGAACCCACACCCACAAAACCACAAAAGTAAAAGTGTGATGCCAAACCCAAAATCCAAAAATATTATATAACTACTATAATTTTTTTTTTTTTCTAAATTCTAAAATAATAAATTGAAAAGAGAAAATTGTGAATGAAGAGATTGAAAAAAAAAAAAGAAAAAAGAAATACAAATCCTGTGCACCGCAAAGCTTATAATTTTTTGGCTTTGAAACCTTGATGAATTAATTCATTAGATTTACCCGTGTAATCTTAATCCTTGACATGAATGTACATTCTTGCAAGAGTAAACTCTGAATAGCTGTAATTACTTACAAATCACAAGTATCAGTTCAGTTTCAGAGACACTAACGAGGGTGGAATCTCTAACGTTCGGGTCTACGGTTCGTCCAGGTCCAACATCACACCGATGGACTATCCATGTGAGTTAAAACCCATAGAGTTCATGGGCAACATTTGGAGGAAATATTAAAAGCAACGGTAATACGATCTTATTATTGTCACGTGGTTATACTAAATAATCAAAACAACATAAGTTTAGTGAAGTACACTTAATGTGCTAACCACTTATAACTAGACTAGATCCAATAACAATTGTACATTTTATCATGTAGAGTTAACTAGATCTTGCTACATGGTGATTTCTAATTCGTTGATGATATCATATGATAATAATCATGTGGTATATTGCACGTATTTAATATTTTCTCCAATATTTGAGCCGTAGACATTTCAGCCAACTAGCTAGGTGGACAAAGAAAAAAAAGAACAAAAACAAAGAGAGAAAATTGATTAGATTATCAAACTTTATGACAATTATTCGCCTTCTAGACAATCCTCCAATATAGAAAAATAATTTGATCATCAGGCTTGTTACAACCGAGAAAAGGGGAGATGTTAATGATATCACCGTTTTATTGAATATTTTGTTAAGAGGGAGAAGATGTCAGATTGATGGGCATGAATGTCTTTACCTATCTGTTGTGCGTGAAAGTCTGCCTTGGACTAGACCAAGGAGGGAATTAGTAAATGTGCACGTAAGTTGACCCAAACATTCCCCGACAACAGTTCCCCAAAAAAAAAAAGGTTTTCTATAGTTTCTAGATATCAAGTTAACTTAAAAAAAAAAAAACAATGAAATATTCAAGATTTATATCATCCAAAGGACAGAAAACTTAAACTTATGAAAACCAAAACAATATTGTGACCAACCAGACACCAAACTGACCTAAGTTGCAACTAATTCATTAAAATGGAAGATATGAATACTTAATAGATTTAGATGAGTGCTGAAACAATGGTTCACCCACCTCCTTCAGTCCTTGCCTTTGCCTATCTCTTGTGCTGTTGTTATCATAATATTCCTTTATCCTTAGTGCCTCGTGTTGTATACGGATCGTTGTTATCGTTGAATCGTGCTGTCGCAAGTTATTCAGTTATGCATGATTGATTTGGATCGTTGTTATCGTTGAATCGTGCTGTCGCAAGTTATTCAGTTATGCATGATTAATTTGTAGTCTCACGCGATATTATTCTTTTGTATGATATTATTCTTGTTTTTGTATGATTTCATGAGGACACCTTTATAATTTTATACTAACACAACTTCTAGCTTAGCAATTTGTTGCTTAATAATTGTATATTACCATACGCATATAAGGGCCAATGACACTTTTGATACAGAAAAACTTTCATATTTTCAATTTATACCCTAAAAATTAAAATACTTCGCTTGCACCCTCAATAACATAAAAATGTATCAATGTGATATTTTTTAATAAAATAGAGTACAAAATTTTCATGTAAAATATTTAAAGCTGTATAGAAATAGAAAAATATAGAGATTAAAACGCAAAAAAATTATTAGACAAAGCAACAAAATTTTGGTTTTGGAACCACATTTTTACTTTTTTTTTTTGATTGAGGGTTTAGTCTTTGAATTCTAATATTTCAGGGTGTAAATTAGGAATTTGAACATCTTTAAGGGTGTAAAGTACTATTAACCACAGATATAATAGAAAGTTCTATAGATGATGATCTTTATTTTCCTTTCCAGTTTTCTGATAATAGTCGTAGACGAAGAAGGAGAAGAGGAGCTATCTGAAATCTGAATATAAAGGCTTCATTGGCTGGCTTTTGCAAAAAATAATCCATGAAGGAATTGACTTTTTCAAAGGAACAAAATGTAATTAAAAGGTGAAACATGTTCTTTAACTTTTGTTTATGGATTGAAAAAATTATACTTTGACCCCCTCAATTATGACATTTTTCTCAATTACTATATTTTTTACATTGTACCTTCAACTATGCGATTAGTTTCACAGTATCTCAATTATTAACATCTATTATATTTTTAACGGAAATTTGTTTCGTTTTGTCCTTTGAACTATATAATTTTTTCACTTTGTCCCAACGCATCAGCAATTTCAATTCAAAAAGATAGTGGGTTATTTCTGATGGGGCAATGTGAAACAATTTGAGTAGCTGAGGGAATAATTTAAAACTTTTGACAATTTAAGGGACAAAATAAAATTGAATTCATAGTTTAGAGCATCAAAGTGTAATTTACCCTTATGGATTGTCACCAATCTCTTGCTGATTTTTGATGAGACCCAAGCTAACTAGGCTGCACAATATCCCCCATTTTTTTCTTTCTTTTTTTCGTAACCGGAATTATCTCAACCATATATGCCCTCTAAATTCATAACTGCAATCAAACACACCAATATAAACCACCACCCGCAACTCAAGCACATGTCTTAAAACTTTTACGCTATTAAGAACTCAAATTTAGAATGTCGAGTTTAGGACTAGTTTTATTTTTTCAATCACTAAATCAACTTGTGCAGGTTTGTCCTTTTATTATTGGGTATATAAAGACAAATGGTAGCATAAAAGCTAGGACAATGCTAGGATTAGGAGGAGAAGTTCATTTATCACCTAACCAAATTTATAGAGGAAAGTGAATTAGGTCACCCAACTCCTAGCTCTCTGTGGTAAAAATATTGAAGTTCATTGAAGTCATTCAATCAACCTCTAAACCAACTCTATATGTGTGCTTCATTAAGCAACTAAATTGTAAAGTATTTAAAGATTCCCATTGCATTATCCTTTTTGTGACAAATGGGGAAAATAGTTTGGATTAGCTCAACTAGTTTTCTATTAGCAAGAAAATAAATTAAAACTTCAAAAATACCTTAGATAATGAAAATTACAAACAAGTTTACATATTTTTACCTTAGTTGTAGCTCATACTTGAAGGCACGATACAACATAAAATTCGGGTGACTAAAAAATCGATACCACTCTATATCAAATTACAATTTTTTTTTCATTCCTTTTTTTAATTACATAATTTAAAATTAATTTTTACCCATTATTTTTTTAAAGAAAATCGATAAAATTTTCTTAAAATACATGATCTTGAAAAAATATCAATATGTGTACACTATCGTATATGGACAATGTATGAAATAAAAATTATATTGAATTATAAATTAGTAAAAAAATTAAATAATTTAACTAGTGATAAAAATTGATAGGATAAATATAATATTCAAACTCCTAGCTTCTGCTAAAAAAAAGAAAGAAAGAAAGAAAGCACATACTAAATTCCAAGATCCTGCCAAGTAGAATAATACTAAATTCAACACCCTCAAAAATTTTTTTTGATCAAATACCATTTTACCCCAAATTTTTTTACAAATTTAACTTTACCACTTGGATTAGAAGTCTTTCTTTGGACCTTCAATTCCTTTAAACAATAAAGATGTATCTAAATTAGGTAGGAAAACTAAACAGGACACATTGATATTCTTTTGAGAAATTTAAAATGATATGTGAGACTTTTTATTTTTTAAGGGGGCAAAAAGAAAAGTTTTAAAGTTATGATTAAAGTGCCCTTACTTGACATATCCGTTTAGGTCGTCCTTAACTCTCACGTGGTTATTAAGTATGATTCAATGCACGAAAACAACACAATTTGTTACTTAACTTTGTAATATTGTGGTGACGAAGTGCCCTTCCAAATTAATACCTATACCTCAAATCGAACATTAGGGAATTCTCATGGCCACTCTAAGAGATTATTACCTACTGGCCAGTTCTCCAAACAACAAAAAAGTGCCCTTACCTTCCCCTCATGGAAAAAAAAAAAGAGCAGTTTTCTTTTTAAGAATAAAAATATGGTCAAAAGCTGCCTATGTATCTAACCATAAATGTTGAGCATATCGCGGCAAATCAGATAAAACTTCTCGGGGTTCCAAGTCTCGCCACAAGGAAGCTACAAATCAGCTCACCATCCTCCTTCTCTCTCTCTCTCTCTCTCTCTCTCGGCTTTTTGTAGAGCAGGCCGGCATAGAAGAAATATATTTTTTTTCTTGGTTTTCATTCGGTGGAATTTGCCTAAAAAGTAGAACACCGTGTTCTTTGTTTTTGGTCTGCTCTGTGGCATTTCTCGAGAAAATTAATGGAGGTCCAACGTGGTGCCGAAATGAGGCGAATTCACATCATTTATTTTATCAGCCGAAGGGGTCGTATCGAGCATCCACATCTTGTTCGGGTCCATCATCTCTCTCGCAATGGCGTTCGCCTACGAGGTTCGTTAAATTTAATTTTAGGATACAAATAGTAATCTCGTGCACTTAGTCGCATTTTTATATGTACAACTCTCGGTGTGTGTGTACTTTTTGTTTGTGTTTGGGCTAATGAGGTTTGGTTTTTGCCATTAGATGTTAAGCGATGGCTTTCAGAATTGAGAGGGAACGACATGCCAGAATCATTTACTTGGTCATACAAGAGGTAGTCAGATACATTCAATCTACAAGATTAAATTTACTATAGAATTTGTTAGACATTTCAGTATTCAATGACACCACAACAACTACATGATATTCTTCATTTTTAAATGGGATTTTTAGGGGTGCTATTCAATCCGAGTTCCTCGAGCTCAGTTCGAATAGAACTCGATATGAATTCTAAGTTTGAACAATTTTTTAGACTCGGCTCGGGTTCAGTCCGAGTTTGGGTTCGTTTAAAGAATTTTTTAGACTTGTTTATTAAAATATACTCAATAAATTCAGGCTCAAACTCACTAAATTCGGCTAAATTAACCCTCTTAGAGATTTCTTAGTACAAAATTGTTTGTATGTCATTGCAAAGTTGGTTTTCATCAATAATTCTTTGAGGAAGGTTGAATGAGAAGGTAGGTGTAGTACCTCGTGATCTCAAGTTTGAGGTCTCCACTTCCCCCAATAAGTTTGCCTTGGCAAGTGATTGTGAGCATTGTGTTGAATCTCGGGTTTAAATTATTTGTGATTAAGTCGATTTTTTGTTAATCGGAATTTTTTTTTTTCACAACTTGAAAGTGGTACGATAAATTATAAAATGTTATATTAAAATTAATCATCATTTTCAATTAATCTTGATTACAGGAAGTACAAGACAGGGTATGTATGGCAAGACTTGCTGGATGAGGATCTAATTACTCCAATCTCGGACAGTGAATACGTCCTCAAAGGATCCGAAATTACCTCCACCACCTCCTTTAACAATGGTAAATAATTTTTTTTCTTTTTAGTCAAACAATCAATTTACTTGATTTATTCCACCGCTATTATTATGATAATGTTAAATCATTTGATTCATATTTCTGGTCTCTTTTATTTTGTCGGTCTAATATTACTTAAAACATTTAATTCTAATACTTTTGAAAAAAAAAGAATTATACTTTGACCCCCTTAACCGTTGACTCAATTTCACTTTATCTATTGAACTATTGCACTTTTTACATTGTCTTCCAAACTATTGATTTTACACCACCCTAAATGTAGACATCCGTCATCTTTTGGACAGAAAATATCAACATGTCTAAGAAAAAGTGTGAGACAACACATAGTTTGGGTGTAGAGGCGAAGCCACCCTTGGGCTGGGTTGGGCACATGTCCCGTCAATTTTTTTTCTTTTTTATATAAATATATATTTTTTAAAATAAAATTTAGACATTTAATTATGTCCACCCTAATATTATGTTCTAGCGATATCGATTTAAATAGACCCCTAATTAAATAATTGTTAATTTTTTGAACAATGTTATTGAGACTTAATGTAAGGACCAAATACATTGTAATATTAAGTCTAATAGTTAGTTGCAATATTTAATAAACTTTACTATCTATCCAATGATTACAAACTATTGAATCTCCACCAATTAAATATCAAATTAGGTACAACTAATATTATTGTTAACTTCTAGACACATTTCAGATATGGCTGAATATGTTTTGAATATAATGAGGTTATTTTATAAATTTTTAAAATTATTAAGTTATTTCGTTATCATATAAAAAAGTGTCGTTATTTAATAAATTATAGGATCATAAATAAAAAATTGTTATGGTTTTATATATAAAAGAAATATTATTGATAAAATTGATTTGTAACTCTTTTAAATAATAAAAGTAGTTTTAATTATTTTTTATTTGTTCAAGTTATGCCTATCGTTGTTTAATCTATTATGTTTACTGAACTTATAAGTATTAAATATAATTTCAATAAATATGAATTTATGAACTTCTATAATCAATGAAAAAAAAAATTAAAAGGTGTTAATGTGCCTATCCTAAAAAAATTTTCTGACTCTGCCCCTGTTTGGGGGCAAAAAAAAATAATTTTTCTCTCAAATTTGTAATAGACGTTAATAATTAGGATATTCTAAAACTAATAACATATATACTTGAACATGTAATATGATAAATATGATAGTTAAGGAGACAACATGAGAAAAGGGTAATATTTAACGGGGTTAGATTGTAATTTATCCTTTAAGTTGAGTAGGACAAAGTGCAATTTTTGAAATTTATTGCTTCCACAAAACAGATCTGATGTCTGGTGAAAAAAAAATTTCCAAGCAAAAAGAGGCAACACTTAAGGATGAGGCCAAAGGCCACAAAATCTCATCAAAAGAAAGAAATGGAAGACAACCACAAGCTAAAATCGATGTATCAACAAACACACCATGTGAAATTGAAGAAGAATCACCTCCATTCAGCTCGGAAACGTCAACGTTAACCGATGATTCGATAAAGTTCGAAGAAGACAAGGTTTTGAATGACGCAACCAAACAAGAAACAGATGAACATGGAAACAAATTTGACAATAATTCTTCTGCTTTTTATTCAAGTTTTTTGAATAAGAAGAGGAAGAAGAAGAGGAATAGTGTTAATGTGGAGAAGGAAAGTACTCCGGCGGGCTCGTCGACATCGTCGGAAAATTCTTCTTTCATGAGGAGTAAGAGTTATTCCAGTGGAGCTTCTCATATGTTTCGGAATTTGATTACATGTGGGGCTGTGGACACTAATGACTCGGCCATGGTGATGTTCAACCGCCGAAACAGAGCTTCTTTGAGTATTCCGACCGGTGAACGGTGTAGTAACTCGTCGGAGATTGTGAAGAGAGAAACGTTGGGTGGCTCTGAAAGGATCTTTGGGACTCCATGGAACCAACAGCAACATAGTGGCAGGTACTTTAGATTCAAATACATTACTTTGGTTAATTGATTGTTTCTGAAAATATTTTAAATTTTATTTTTTTGAATTTTTTTTAAATATGTCGATAATCAAATCGAAGTTTACGAGTTTGAGCTGAGATCGTCGAACTTGTTTTTCTTAACGATTTTAAAAAATTGTTTAAATTCAACTCGTTTAAAAAATGAGTCAAACTCCAGCCGAGTTCATGTAACTCGATTATTTTACATTTAAGCGAGCCTGCGTCCAACATTTTAGACTTATTTTTCGAAACAAATCTAAAAAATTATTCAAATTTAGTTTATTTAGAACACGAGTCGAGCTCGAGTCAAGTTCCATTTGAACCGAGTCCAAACTATTCGGCTCAATTATCAATCTTATCTTTNTGGTTCATTTAGAACACGAGTCGAGCTCGAGTCTAATCGTATTCGTGTCGAACTCGAGTCAAGTTCCATTTGAACCGAGTCCAAACTACTCGGCTCAATTATCAATCTTATCTTTAAGCTACATATTTATACAATTTTGAGCTACATATTTATACAATTTTGAGGATGAATTTTAGTGCAACGGTAAAACAATTTCATTATGGGTTTTTCATTCTTGGTGGCCCAACAGCCAACTAGGTCATGGGCCACCCTTGTGTCTCACAATACAGTCCATAGCAGACTATTTACCTTTCTGCCCACTAAAATTGACAGATTGGCCCATTAATAAGGCCCACAGAAGACCCATTAGGAGGTGAAACGACGAGCTATTTCAGAATTTACTAAATTCTTGACAAACTACGATCTAAATGTATCGATTATAAATGAAGTAAGTTCACGATCTAGATCATTAAAATATATGATCCTAAATTACACATGTAGTACAAATATAAATATATATTAATTAACTATATATATATTAATTTATAATTATATATTATTTTAGATAATAGAAAATTGAGCGCAAACAAAAGTTAAATGATAACTGACTTAGTGTTTATGAATATTGTATGATATATAATGTTACATAGTAGTGAAAATAATCTAGATAAGTCTTTCAAAACGAATTACGATCCAAAATACTTTATCAGCTAAGTCTACCCCCATTATTTGTGTAGTATTGCGTACCAAAACGACCCAAGATTCAAATAATATTAGATATGACCCCTCGACAATCCTTACATATCGTTAAAATTGTGTATATATGGTTCTCTTTAATCCAATAGAAGTGTGAGGTTACGAGCCTTTTGAACTGGGATTTTATATATTTATATGTAATAGATGTATTTAGAATGTATATATCGTAAATATATGAATGTGGTGCAGGAAAAGCTGTGATGGAGTGATGGATGCAAGGAAGAATAAGAAGAGTGAATTCAGCAACGAAAAAACTGCCAACCTTGTGAAAAGGCCAAATTGCTCGTAAGTACTGCAATTATTGCTAGCCAACCAATTCGTCCCTTTATTTTTATGGTTTTAGCGGATGTGCCACTATGACAAGAAATTTTTGTATGAGTTNGTGAAAAGGCCAAATTGCTCGTAAGTACTGCAATTATTGCTAGCCAACCAATTCGTCCCTTTATTTTTATGGTTTTAGCGGATGTGCCACTATGACAAGAAATTTTTGTATGAGTTTAACACGCACATAACAATTGACAAGTGGTGTACATAATCAATAAAATATTATGTATTCTTAATGAATGATAGACACTTATCGCTTNAGTGGTATACATAATCAATAAAATATTATGTATTCTTAATGAATGATAGACACTTATCGCTTTATTACAATTTTTATAAATAAAAACAACCTTTTTCGCCCCCACAAACTATTTTTGTGGCAATTTTTCATTGGGTGTGCACACCATATGGCACTGTCATCTGGTGTGTTAAACATATTCAAATTTTTATTGAATTATCTCCCTTGTTACATACTTAAATTGCACTATGCTCTTGCCAATAATATGATTCTATGAATTAGTAGTGTTTGGAGTTTCGTGTATTAGACAGGTATCAGTATGCAAACTATAATGAGGGTTGTAGCCCATTATAATTTGAACAGAATTCTTCTTGCATAGATATCAGTATGCAAACCCTTTCTGAACTTCTCATTTTTAGTAGAAACAAAATAGTGACTAAAACCACTTGCATATGTGATGCAGGCAGTGTGGGAAGCCATTCAAGCCAGAGAAACTGCCCACACATATGAAGTCCTGCAGGGGAATGAAAGCCTTATCCAAGGATGCAAGACCTGCTACTTCTGCTACCACAGCTGAGAAGACACCACAGACAACAATGAATTCTTCTCATCAGGACTCAGTTTCTGGCCATTACTTGACCACTAACTGAATGGTAGTCACTTCTTTAATGATTTTTCTTCCTGGATTCTTTGTGAAAGAGCTTTAATATTTTCATAATCTGTTGGTGTTTCTCAATGTAAAGTGACAAAGGGTAGCATAGGCAGAGATGGTCATGGAGGTACAAGATGTTGAATTTGCTTCTCTTTTCTTTACTGTTAGACATGAAGCCTTCAGAACTGAAACTTCAACCATCACCAGACCGAAAAAATGAAAGAAAAAAACAAGCACGTTTGGTTTGCATCTCAAAAAACAATATTCGAAAACTTTTTATGGGAAAAGTTTTAGAAAACTATTTTTGGTGTTTTTTTTATCGCATAACTTATTTGATTATATGATTCCAAAAATAGTTCTACGAAATAGAAAATATTAAAACTTGTTTGGATAGTAACCGAACAAACAATGAAAATAAAAATGCGGTGCTGGTGGTGGTGTTGTAGACTTGGTGATGGAAGTGTGGTAACGGTGGGAGTATGGTGGTGGTGGCGGTGATAGTGGTGGTGTTGTGTGGTGAACGTGGTGTTGTTGGTGGGAGTGTGGTGGTGTTAATGAAAGTGCGGTGGTGTTAATGGAACGGTCATGGTGGGTGGTGGTGGGAGTGTAAATGTGGTGGTGGTGGTGTTTTCTAAATTCCCAAAAATTGTTTCCAAAAATACACAAAACAATTTTAACTTGTCTGAATCTATCAAATTTTTGTTCTTAGTTTTCAAAAAACAAAAATAAAAAACAGTTGGTCAAACAACTATTCTTCTAAAAATTATTTTTGAAAACAGAAAACAGTTTCCATCACCTGACTTGCTGCAAAATGATTTTGGCATAGATGGTCTGTAATCTCAACACTACATTTCAAACTACAAATAAAAGAAAGGAAAATTTCATATATCAGGAATTCAGAGAAATATCAGAGGAAAATTTCATATATCAGGAATTCAGAGAAATATCAGGCAGAAGGGAGATAGAACATAAGGAACCACCTTCCCCTGTCCAGAATACACTTTCATGATAAAAGAGATACAAACTAAAGTCATTGGCATTTTACTGCTATCTTGGTTAATGGAAGTTAGAAACACATTTGGAACAATGGTAATGATGTTAGATGATTTCAGGTACATTTGCGACGAAAACTCTCCAACAACAGAGGTTTGTAACTGTATTGCAGTTTAGATCTGCAATTCATATGGATCAGTCCTAAATTATGTTCTCATCTAATGCTGTCAGTCTGTACCTCGTCTAACTACCTACGTGCAACAATGGTGGAGTCAACATGCTCCAGAAGAAATCCATACAACTTATTTTTCAAGCCTTTAATTTTCTCATTAACCGCATTTCCATTCCCAGATGAGTCATCCAACCACTGATTAACCCTTTTAAGTTGCCCAAGAAGGCCTGCAACTTCAGAACCTCCTTCCCCATTCCTCAATCCAAATCCCTTGTTCAAGGAATCCTCCAAATAATTCAAGAACCACGAGCGAGATGCTAAGAGCAGTTTCTCTGCCAAATTGGATGCCTCCCGTAATCCATTTCCCTTAGACCACTCTTCCCTTTCAATGTTTGAGTTTTTTGTGGTTGGAAGACGGCATCTAGAATTAGATGGTAACACCTTTGCACTTGAATTTGTTTTGGAAGCACCACGGTTGGTAGGACTTTGCTTGTTTTGAGGGGAATGGTTCTCGAACTCTATTTTCTTAGGGGTACTTTCTAAGACAACATAATGACATTTGTCACCATCCGAAACATCCCTCTTGTCTTCCCTTGCGAACAACCAAAACTTGGAAAGATCAGACTGCACCGCAGCTTGCAGCCACGATGTGGAATTTTTATTCACTGTATCTCTAAATGTTTCTGGCAGTGGAGACTGCGAGGCAAAAGCTTCAGGAAACCTGATGCTGAGCAATGCATCAATAACAGCTGCTGCTTTCTGTATACTCTGATGCAAGTCCAAAAATTGTTCAACTAGTGTTCCAGCGGAACCTTGCTGAAAAGACGTACAAAACTCTGCAAACATGCTGGATGTAGGAAAATAAATCATCTTCACTAGTAAACTAGAACAGAAACAAACAAAGGAAAAAAACATCTATTGTCTGTAAGCATTTAATGCAATGGTTACAACATGTATGCCGAGTACATGATCAGTTGTTTCAGAGAAACATATTGGCCAACAAAAATACGGAGAAGCATCGTTCTTGAAAAATGGAACATAAAATGTTTCCATGAGTTTTGTCTTGTTAAAGAGGACACAACAAGTTAGCATGATTTCAGTATGCCAAAGATGACAGAACACCTTACTAATTATTTTCTGACTATTTGAAGATAATGTTATAACATTGTTCCAGAAAAAATGATTTGTGTAATTGTGTCCCAACAGATTCCACAGGCCAAGAAACACGGNGATGACAGAACACCTTACTAATTATTTTCTGACTATTTGAAGATAATGTTATAACATCGTTCCAGAAAAAATGATTTGTGTAATTGTGTCCCAACAGATTCCACAGGCCAAGAAACACGGGCAGACTTGGGACACAGACTGGACGCCAACATGCACAGAAAGTCCTAAAAAATAGAGCACTGATGCGGCAAGGATGTGGCCAGATTACCACTCAAAGAGATTAGGTGCTAAAGGACACGTTGCATAACTTGGTATTGTCATCTCCAAGGCCACAAAATCGACTAGTTGATCTCCTTGAGGGCTATAAGCAACTCAATTGTTGCCCTGGCATGACATTTTTGCAACAACAAACTTCACAGTGAAAAATCACAGGGCTATAAGCTACACTACAACCTACTAAATGAAGTTCAACATCAAGACTGGAGGGGCTGAAAGTATAAAAATATAAATGGTCAACATGAATATTATGACAAGAAAAAGATGAAAGCCCCATGAACTCGACAATTGAAGAAATGTTAATCATACTGTAACTTTTACTTCTGTTATGTACCACAATGTATTAGAAGTGTGTAGTTAATCAGTGACAGAAAGGTGGCTAAGCCACTAAGGTATGATATGATAAGAGCAAAACTACCACTTTGCATACCCAATCATCGAGATTGTAACACCTGACAAGGAAGACCAACCACCTAAACATTGCCAAAATGCCATAATTACACTTCCAAAAACAAAGAATACAAAAGCCCTGTTAGCAGCCATGCTGAGTACACTCGTATTTTGACCTTTTAAAATGATCGTAAAACCAACCACGATTTACTGTAAAATATGCAGATACATTAAGAGAGAAACATGAATAGAAGATGAGTGTCACTCAAATAAAATCTTGCAGCGGAAGAGTGGCAAAAATTAGAATGACTATACCACTACACACACACAAACAGGGAGAGAATCAGTTGCATTAGTTGGATAATGTACAATGGAAATCAGTGACAAAGTCGGTGAAACAATTATGGTATTGGAGAATTGCATAATGACAAAACATACATTATAAACTCAAAAATGATTCAGGATACCAAACAACAGATGATATTGTGTTGAATCAAGTAAACATGTCAGGTAAAACCATATTTGCTTAAATATTGTAGTTTGTTGCATGGACAAGCATTACAACAACCACAGCAAAAACAAAGAAGACAATAAGAATATGAGAAGATCAACAGCATACCTCAGGCATCGAATGACACCCTCTGCAGCAGTTGCTTCTTCAAGTGCACTTACAGCAGTAAAAAACGCAACATTTCTATTGCATACAGTTTCCTGAAACACCACCATATTACAAAAATATCAAGATTTTGCTGTACTATATGGATTAACAAGATTTAGCAATAAATGTCTCTCATACCTTTCCAAGTTCCCTCATAGTAGTTGGAAGTGAATCCCAGGAAATCTTCAGGTCAGACCAAGTTCTTGAATTGATGGGAACCTTAATAAGATTACTCGGAATAGCAGCATCAACTGATGACTTCAAATCCTTTTTTACAGGCTTTATAAGCAATTTCTGAGGAACTATTACGTTCTTGTTTTTGAGGGGTGAAAAGCCACAACTTGGATGTTCCGGTGATGAATTCTTCTCAGAAGAAGCCTTCTTATTGGAAAGAACCTTCAAAAGAACAAAAAGAACAATTAACACAACCCCTNTGACTTCAAATCCTTTTTTACAGGCTTTATAAGCAATTTCTGAGGAACTATTACGTTCTTGTTTTTGAGGGGTGAAAAGCCACAACTTGGATGTTCCGGTGTTGAATTCTTCTCAGAAGAAGCCTTCTTATTGGAAAGAACCTTCAAAAGAACAAAAAGAACAATTAACACAACCCCCAAAAAGTCAAACACGAGATGCATATGAAGCATATTTACCAAAGCAAAATTAGTGGCAAACCATAGGTACAACACTTCATTCATTGTTTTGGTCAAGTAAGAAATCTACGGAAATCTATTAGAACCAAAATCTTTGGTAAATTAATCATAGACAACATTAGTTATCTCCTAATAATGAAAGAGTATATTAACTTCGAAGCCTCACAGCTTCNCATTCATTGTTTTGGTCAAGTAAGAAATCTACGGAAATCTATTAGAACCAAAATCTTCGGTAAATTAATCATAGACAACATTAGTTATCTCCTAATAATGAAAGAGTATATTAACTTCGAAGCCTCACAGCTTTATGTTTTTTTCCCTGACAGCTAACAAGGTCTCTTGCTTCTTGATGAATATGGAAATACTGGACAGAGTGTCTGAAGCATACCCTGACTGAAAACTCAAACTTCCAAAACGAAGGGGGAAAGTAGCAAGTGAGAGAGAGAGGGGTTTTGGGTGAGGANAACTTCGAAGCCTCACAGCTTCATGTTTTTTTCCCTGACAGCTAACAAGGTCTCTTGCTTCTTGATGAATATGGAAATACTGGACAGAGTGTCTGAAGCATACCCTGACTGAAAACTCAAACTTCCAAAACGAAGGGGGAAAGTAGCAAGTGAGAGAGAGGGGTTTTGGGTGAGGATGAGGATGAGGCTTATTTTTTTTCCAGAAGGGCTAAACTTTCAGCCATAAACACTAATAAGGTAACAAACATAAAGCACCAGTTAAAAAAAGTTTCAGGGTCTATGTAAAATGCATAGGATGATGACTACTAGAGTTCAACTGAAGGCAGAAAAAATGCCAAAGTATCTAGAGCAATAGACACCAGATATAGAGAATGAAAACAGAGAACAAACTAAACTAAACTAAACCAAACCAAACCAAGCCTAGCCTAGCCTAGCCTAGCCTTATGTCCCAATGATTTGGGCNAAAAAAAGTTTCAGGGTCTATGTAAAATGCATAGGATGATGACTACTAGAGTTCAACTGAAGGCAGAAAAAATGCCAAAGTATCTAGAGCAAAAGACACCAGATATAGAGAATGAAAACAGATAACAAACTAAACTAAACTAAACCAAACCAAACCAAGCCTAGCCTAGCCTTATGTCCCAATGATTTGGGCTCGGCTACATGAGTCTGTCTTCAGCATTTTGGTCAGCTCATTTAAGTTAAATAAAACAGAGAACAATAATAGCCCCAAAAAAATCTGGTGAAGAAACAGTTCTAAAGGTATCCAAAATGCGACCCAATAAATGCAGAGCACAGAAACATAATCCAATTATATACAAATCTATCTACAGAATAACAAACTTACAGAATCAGAGTCACAAGAACTGAAACTCTCCTTCAACTTGGACCGCGAAACCGGCCGAACCCCATTCTTAGTCGCCGGACCCCGATCCCAACCCTTTCTCCCAGAATCCAAACTCAACCTCCTCAAATCCAAACCCTCCTCCTTCCCATTCCCCAACGAAAGCCTCCGAGACTTCGACTCTTCACTCACCTTTGGCTTCAGATTTGGATTCGCCTCGACCTTCTTCATCTTCGACTTTGGCTTCACCTTCGAAAAATCAACACGAGTCCTTATTTGCAGCAAATCGCTGGAAATCAAATCCTTCGGATCTCCGACGCATGGCCGCCTATTCGGGACCGGCTTTACACCACGAAGTACTGGAACAGGAGAGCCCGAGTCGAGCCGAGTCACGTGAATGAACTGACCGAGTTGGATTTTATCACTCAGTACCAGGTCTAAGTCTTCTTCTGATACTGATACGTACGCCGAATGAACCGAGTCCGAAACTCTCAGAAAGAACCCTCTGTTTTTCCATGGATCACCATCAACTCCGGCGAGCGACGGCAAAATGCCGATAACCTGCACACAATGAATAAATGGTATGCTTCAAAATCTTGAAACGATGGCTAAAAATGATGATTACCCAGTTCAATAATCGATTATTCCCAGTTCATCGAGCTCTGAGAGACATCAACTGGGTAAAAATCTAACAAAAAGAAACCTGAGTATGGGCATGAAGGGAGGGTATGCTTCAAAATCTTCAAACTATTGCTGAAACTGGTCATTACCCAGTTCGATTATCGATTATTCCCTCTTAATAGAAGGTGCGGAATAGAACAAAGTGACTACCCAGATTCAAACTCATTGAATTGATAAACCGATTATGCTACCTATTCCAAGGGAAAAACGTACCAAAATGTGACAGATTTCTGATACTTGCCTGTAAAAGGGCGGAGCGGTGGTCGCCGGTGACTTTGACGTCCTTGTTTTCTACATTTTGGAGGAGTTTGGACAAAATGCCTGGGGTTAGAGAGGCCATTGTTGTGAGGTATGGAGAAGAAAAGGGTTTGTATGAAGATAAAGGAACTGAGTTAGCAATGTAAATGCTACTGCCACCACCATGGCAGAAGGGGGGAGGGGGGTGGTGGACCGGTGGTGGTACTAGATTGGGGATTTAGTTTAGAAAGTGCTGTGGCATGTGGGTGATGGTGAGGTAAACGAAAAAAGGACGGCGTAGCGAATCTCAATATGACATTGGAGAGATCGCTTTCTTGTGATGAGGGGTAAACAATTGTCGAATAGGGATGTGATGTATGGTGGCAGAGGTGCAGGTAAATGGCAGAGGGGAGAGAGAGAGGAAAACGGCGCAGGTTACCAGGTTTACACTGAAAGGAAGCAGACAACTGCCAACGACCTAATGGGGACAANTAGCGAATCTCAATATGACATTGGAGAGATCGCTTTCTTGTGATGAGGGGTAAACAAGTGTCGAATAGGGATGTGATGTATGGTGGCAGAGGTGCAGGTAAATGGCAGAGGAGAGAGAGAGAGAGGAAAACGGCGCAGGTTACCAGGTTTACACTGAAAGGAAGCAGACAACTGCCAACGACCTAATGGGGACAGGATTCAAAAGAATAGATTTTTCATGACACCCCTATAGAATAAGATAATTTCAGAGACACCCCTTAGTTTTTTCAAAATGTTACTAACACCACTTATCATTTTTTTTAATCTATGACAAAAGTAACAAAAATTGCACTTTTATCTATCTACTCCTTAACAGATGTCATTATTAATTTATTCACCGTTTTCACATATCTATATAATAAAATCGGAATATATTTGAATTTTATCTCAGTTATATTTTTTTTCTTAAAACCATCACCAATCACTTACCTCACTCATCATTCCTTTGGTCAGACTCAAACGTCAAATCACATCACTCATTTTTATCACATATTTAATTATTTATATATTTCCTCCCTAAAAATATCACACAACTCATTGTTATCATATATTTAATTATTTAATATTTATTTAATTTTTAATTAATATATTTAAATAAAAATTAATATAGTGAAATCGATTTTTTGAACGTTCAAATTTTATAATTTATCATGATTTCAAGCACCCTTTCTCCACCCTTTCTCTCGTGAGTCCGTGACAAAGTATCGCCATCACCACCCACTTTTCTTTCTTTTCATGCATATTTGCTTGGTGATGTTTCNTACTAACACCACTTATCATTTTTTTTAATCTATGACAAAAGTAACAAAAATTGCACTGTTATCTATCTACTCCTTAACAGATGTCATTATTAATTTATTCACCGTTTTCACATATCTATATAATAAAATTGAAATATATTTGAATTTTATCTCAGTTATATTTTTTTTCTCAAAACCATCACCAGTCACTTACCTCACTCATCATTCCTTTGGTCAGACTCAAACGTTAAATCACATCACTCATTTTTATCACATATTTAATTATTTATATATCCTCCCTAAAAATATCACACCACTCATTGTTATCATATATATTAATTATTTAATATTTATTTAATTTTTAGTTAATATATTTAAAAAAAATTAATATAGTGAAATCGATTTTTTGAACGTTCAAATTTTATATTTTATCATGATTTTAAGCACCCTTTCTCCACCCTTTCTCTCATGAGTCCGTGACAAAGTATCGCCATCACCACCCACTTTTCTTTCTTTTCATGCATATTTGCTTGGTGATGTTTTCCAAAATTTCATCTCTATATGTCTCTCACTCTATTTAGATATATATCATCCACACCATTGTGACATCGCCCACCTAGCCACCAACCACGTAGCCCACCATTACTCACCTATCGTGGAGGCAACCCCACTTCCTCTCCACTAACACCACCGTGTTATATAACACAAACCACCACCTTTCTCTCTTTCACATACACAAAATCTTGAGCAAATCACTACAATTTTTCTATTTGACTTCACCAAAAACTTTGAGGAAGCCTTAATAATAGTAGGAAGGCATATAATTGTGGTGGCATTTACTTTTGGTTTTAACTCAAAATACTACGAGCTGGTTCAATTTGGTGTTGAAATAACGGTTCAATTTTAAGCCTTTCTTGAATCTAATTATGTACAATTAGGGCACTAATGTTAAATTAAGGTAGTGGTAATTACAATACCGTCTCGAGGTTGGGAGTTCGAGTCTTGGAGTTTCCATTGGGACTTGGTGGTTGGCCGTTATGCTAGCCTAGTTCGGTCTGGTCCCGAAAGGTGTTTCAGGCGCTGTCAGGGGCCTTATGATCCCACTGGTGAAGGTCTATCGGGGGTGGTCGCTGGACTCTCTTCCTTGCCCCCACCCCTTTTTTAAAAAAAAAATGACAATATCGTCTCTCTTTCTCTTAAATTCTCTACCTTCTCTATTAATTGATGAGGTGGTGGGTTAGGGATATGTCGATTGGTGATGTTGTGTGTAATATAGCCTCTAGTGATGCTTTGTGTGTCGTGTGCATTGGCAATTAATATAGAGGGTGAGTTGGTTTTAGGGGAATGAGATTGATTTTATGCTGGTTATGATATAAGTAAGTGCACTACAGAGAGAATGAGAGAAATTGCACTCAAGGCAAACCAAAATAAGTGAATTTTTTGAAAAAAAAAATCCCAAATTTATTCTAATGGCAAATAGGGATTCCATGAGTAGCCAGTTTATGAATGAGATTTTCCATTTTTTGAACTCTTTATTATGTGCATTGTCATCTCTTATAATATTGTGGGTAAGGGTAGTGAATGGTTGGTGCACTATGAATGCTAGTAGAAGTTTCGTGCCTAGAAAAATGAAAAACAAGGAGGAAGGGAGCAGGAAGACAGACTTGGAAAAATATTTGCCAATGTATGCAATTTTTAATGTGTAAGGTTTGAAATGGTAAGGGTAGTTTCTGCAATAGATTTAAGAAGTAAAGGGGAGTTTATAAATACACTAATCTAGAGGGGTGTTATTTAATTTACCAAATCTTTACGAGGTACTTAACTTTTTCTTTGTGGTGGCAGGATTCACATGGAGGTCAAGCAAGGAAGGGATTCCTCAACTCATTAGAAGTTGAAGAGTCCGGTCTGGAGTTTAGGACAGCGACAGTGCATCATAGGTATGTTGTAAAGATTTAAGGCTTTGTGGGACCACAAAAAAGAGATAAAAGCACAATAACAATTAAAATTAATTTAATTTAATTTTTATTTTTAATTTTTTTGCTAAAAAATTATAACCTTTTTTAGAGGACCACCCATGTTTGATAATTTATATTAACACACATTCAATGTGAGACAATTCTCTTAATCCACATCAATCTCTACCTTCTAACTCTCTCATTTGTCTCTTAATTTTTTTTTCGTTTACTTTAATTTTAAATAAATATTGTTATGGAGCGGGCCGGATCAAGTGTCGNTTTTATCATGATTTTAAGCACCCTTTCTCCACCCTTTCTCTCATGAGTCCGTGACAAAGTATCGCCATCACCACCCACTTTTCTTTCTTTTCATGCATATTTGCTTGGTGATGTTTTCCAAAATTTCATCTCTATATGTCTCTCACTCTATTTAGATATATATCATCCACACCATTGTGACATCGCCCACCTAGCCACCAACCACGTAGCCCACCATTACTCACCTATCGTGGAGGCAACCCCACTTCCTCTCCACTAACACCACCGTGTTATATAACACAAACCACCACCTTTCTCTCTTTCACATACACAAAATCTTGAGCAAATCACTACAATTTTTCTATTTGACTTCACCAAAAACTTTGAGGAAGCCTTAATAATAGTAGGAAGGCATATAATTGTGGTGGCATTTACTTTTGGTTTTAACTCAAAATACTACGAGCTGGTTCAGTTTGGTGTTGAAATAACGGTTCAATTTTAAGTCTTTCTTGAATCTAATTATGTACAATTAGGGCACTAAGGTTAAATTAAGGTAGTGGTAATGACAATACCGTCTCGAGATTGGGAGTTCGAGTCTTGGAGTTTCCATTGGGGTTTGGTGGTTGGCCGTTATGCTAGCCTAGCTCGGTCTGGTCCCGAGAGGTGTTCTAGGCGCTGTCAGGGGACTTATGATCCCACTGGTGAAGTTCTATCGGGGTGGTTGCTGGACACTGTTCCTTGACCCCACCCCTTTTAAAAAAAAAAATGACAATATCGTCTCTCTTTCTCTTAAATTCTCTACCTTCTCTATTAATTGATGAGGTGGTGGGTTAGGGATATGTCGATTAGTGATGTTGTGTGTAATATAGCCTCTAGTGATGCTTTGTGTGTCGTGTGCATTGGCAATTAATATAGAGGGTGAGTTGGTTTTAGGGGAATGAGATTGATTTTATGCTGGTTATGATATAAGTAAGTGCACTACAGAGAGAATGAGAGAAATTGCACTCAAGGCAAACCAAAATAAGTGAATTTTTTGAAAAAAAAAATCCCAAATTTATTCTAATGGCAAATAGGGATTCCATGAGTAGCCAGTTTATGAATGAGATTTTCCATTTTTTGAACTCTTTATTATGTGCATTGTCATCTCTTATAATATTGTGGGTAAGGGTAGTGAATGGTTGGTGCACTATGAATGCTAGTAGAAGTTTCGTGCCTAGAAAAATGAAAAACAAGGAGGAAGGGAGCAGGAAGACAGACTTGGAAAAATATTTGCTAATGTATGCAATTTTTAATGTGTAAGGTTTGAAATGGTAAGGGTAGTTTCTGCAATAGATTTAAGAAGTAAAGGGGAGTTTATAAATACACTAATCTAGAGGGGTGTTTTTTAATTTACCAAATCTTTACGAGGTACTTAACTTTTTCTTTGTGGTGGCAGGATTCACATGGAGGTCAAGCAATGGAGGGATTCCTCAACTCATTTGAAGTTGAAGAATCCGGTCTGGAGTTTAGGACAGCGACAGTGCATCATAGGTATGTTGTAAAGATTTAAGGCTTTGTGGGACCACAAAAAAGAGATAAAAGCACAATAACAATTAAAATTAATTTAATTTAATTTTTATTTTTAATTTTTTTGCTAAAAAATTATAACCTTTTTTAGAGGACCACCCATGTTTGATAATTTATATTAACACACTTTCAATGTGAGACAATTCTCTTAATCCACATCAATCTCTACCTTCTAACTCTCTCATTTGTCTCTTAATTTTTTTTTCGTTTACTTTAATTTTAAATAAATATTGTTATGGAGCGTGCCGGATCAAGTGTCGGATAGGGGTAAGCTACCTGCCACCCACTGGGCGCCCTACTAGGTGAGTCTGCTGGCAGGCCTACTGGACAGACTTTTTATGTACAACTTTATTTAGAAATAATAAATATTTTTATAACCTAATATTTTTGTAAATTATATTTTTAAATTAAAAGAAGAGTCAAAATGAACAAAAAATAAATAATCAATAATTTTATTTATAAATAAGAGAGAAACTGGATTACAATATAATAAATACGTTGACAGCTACTCACCTATCTATCTTTTTCAAATTTAAAATTTAATGTGTCTAACTTTTTTTCAAAGAAGATGGGCGAGTCGTTCGAGATGGGCTGGGCAGGCGTGTTTTTGGATTGGATTTTAACGGATTTTTTTGTGGTCAGTCTATTAGGTCGAGTTTCAGGTCAGATAATGGGTTAGGGATAAGCTCAAACACTCTCTTAAAGTATATTGGGCTTGGGCTCTAGCGGGCTAATTATCGAACCAATTTTTTTTTTGGGTCGAATAACGGGACTCATGGATAATTCGGCCCATAGACACCCCTAAATACTGCACAATAAATACTTAATTTTTGATATTGCGANGAATTAATCACGAAGAAGAAAAATTGGGGGCACTCATTCCAAAATATATTATTATTGGTTGTTTTTTTTTTTGGGTTAGATTTTATTATCTATCTCAATTCGTTGACANCGGCCCATAGACACCCCTAAATACTGCACAATAAATACTTAATTTTTGATATTGCGAAGTATCTTTAGGAACATAATTATTATTAGTTTATCAAACATTCCAGCTAAGAAAATTGAATTCCCAATTTGTAAATGCACAAGAAAGGTTAAAATTGATCTAATTTAATTTCATAATATAAAATTCATTTCAAATTTTTTTTACTCAAAAACATAAACTTAACTAATACATTCTCTAATGTGAGACAACCTCTCTCTTTCTTTTACCTCTTTATATTGTCTCTTTGTTCACTTTAATTTTAAATTATAAATTATAATTTTTGACTCAAAATTATATTGAGTCAAAATTTAAATAATTTAACTTGTTATAGAAATAGATAACGTGATAAANTTAAATCTAATCAATATTATTGTGGGATATAGAAACACAAAGTTATCAGCAAACTTGTGGGTATACATATGATTTAAGCCAATTATAGAACTTGCACCAGTAAAGCATACATTAGGATTAGGGGGGAGAGAGCTTGTCTGTGTTGAGGCTCAAGTTCGGATAAAAATAGTTACTACAAAAATGATAAAAATACTAACAAAATTTGTAAATTACCCACAAAAATAGTAAATTTTTTTTATTGTAAAAACACCCGCAAAAATGAGAAAAATTAGAGGTACGGTACTAATNAATATTTTGATGATAATTTTGAGCCATGGGATTAAATGAATCTCATGGGTCCTATTTTATTACATAGATTCACACTAGTGAGTGATAGACTAACTTATATACATTGGGTCTCACTTAAATACATAATGAATTAATCACGAAGAAGAAAAATTGGGGGCACTCATTCCAAAATATATTATTATTGATTGTTTTTTTTTTTGGGTTAGATTTTATTATCTATCTTAATTCGTTGACGTAATTTGTTATTATTTTCAAATTAATAATAAGTTTTAGTATTGAATAAGATCTATTATCAATTCAAAAAATTCAATCATTTTTGTCAAATGATTAAATCTAATCAATATTATTGTGGGATATAGAAACACAAAGTTATCAGCAAACTTGCGGGTATACATATGATTTAAGCCAATTGTAGAACTTGCACCAGTAAAGCATACATTAGGATTAGGGGGGAGAGAGCTTGTCTGTGTTGAGGCTCAAGTTCGGATAAAAATAGTTACTACAAAAATGATAAAAATACTAACAAAATTTGTAAATTACCCACAAAAATAGTAAATTTTTTTTATTGTAAAAACACCTGCAAAAATGAGAAAAATTAGAGGTACGGTACTAATTTTTTTTTTGGTACCATAGTATTCTCCTTGCTATTAATATATCAACGTAGGCTACTTGGCCTTGATTAAGCAGAGAGATAGATATCAACTTAACAATTCTATGATACATTAGAGTCTATGTTTGTTGTGAAATGTGTTGTGCAGTGGACAATCAACCAAAAAAAAACGTTACTTTTATGTGCACTAAATTTGTGCACCAAAACTTTCATCAAATTAACTGCAGTCATGAGATTAGTGATGAGACCTACTAATCTAATGATTACAAATGATTTGATGTAAATTTTGGAGTATGTTAAAAAATATTCTGCAACTTGGATGTATATAAGGCCATCTCTAGTACTTTTTTAAATCTTTACCCAAATTTGAGTAAAAAAAGAATAAAAAACTTAATTTCGTATAGAGCTCTCTAATANTTAAATCTAATCAATATTATTGTGGGATATAGAAACACAAAGTTATCAGCAAACTTGCGGGTATACATATGATTTAAGCCAATTGTAGAACTTGCACCAGTAAAGCATACATTAGGATTAGGGGAGAGAGAGCTTGTCTGTGTTGAGGCTCAAGTTCGGATAAAAATAGTTACTACAAAAATGATAAAAATACTAACAAAATTTGTAAATTACCCACAAAAATAGTAAATTTTTTTTATTGTAAAAACACCTGCAAAAATGAGAAAAATTAGAGGTACGGTACTAANATTGTAAGAGGTCAAAAAGCTCCATGTAATTTTAAGTGGTAGCCTAAGTAATAATAGGGACGAATTATAAATTTAGATGTCTTAAGTTTGAATCTTGACAATTTCATGGAGTCAGGCCATTAAGGATTTATCCCTCATGACTACTCTAGTCCCGACATGAATGACTTATTTTTTACCAGATTGGAGAAAAAATTAGTCTAAGCAGACATAAAATAGTTTAGATATTCTTGACTGTTGAAAAAAAAAAAAATTCTTTATCTTGGCNTTATGTGCACTAAATTTGTGCACCAAAACTTTCATCAAATTAACTGCAGTCATGTAATTAGTGATGAGACCCACTAATCTAATGATTACAAATGATTTGATGTAAATTTTGGAGTATGTTAAAAAATATTCTGCAACTTGGTTGTACATTAGTGTTAATTTCTAAATATATAAGGCCATCTCTAGTACTTTTTTAAATCTTTACCCAAATTTGAGTAAAAAAAGAATAAAAAACATAATTTCGTATAGAGCTCTCTAATGNTTTTTTAAATCTTTACCCAAATTTGAGTAAAAAAAGAATAAAAAACTTAATTTCGTATAGAGCTCTCTAATAGACAAATCTATTTTTTTACCCAAATCTTTTTTAAAAAATTCTCGTGTCATCCCGATAGCTCTTTTTCCATAAAATTTTCTAGACGTCGGATTTTTTCTTTACCGGTGGTTCCATTAAAGTATCTCTTGTGACCGGTAGTTCCACTGAATGCCTCCCCCTGTACAGTGAATTTTTCTCTTGACTATTATATATATTCCTATATGTACAGCATTTGCGACAAAAAAACNATAAATGATTTATTCTTCATGAATTCTCTAGTCTCAGCGTGGATAGCCTACCTTTGATAGGACCAAAAAGGGGATTAGTTAATGTGTACATAAGTTAGTCCGGAAACCCATTACCATAAAACCAAAAAAAGAGAAAAGAAAAGAAAGTCACCTACCAAAAATGTGGCAAAAGTTTGCAATTTCCACATTCAAATGATAATAATTTTGTTTAATTTATTTTCATATATATTTCTCTCCCTCCAAAAATCCTTGATCATTTCCTTCTTGTTATATATATATATATATTTGAATATGTTTTCCATAGAACACAAATTTACGAGTTAGTAAAAGTTGGTTACATTCTGATTTAATTTTGTTTATGTTTAACATAGTCAAATATCATATTAAATTCGAGTTTCATTGTATTTTGGAGGCGGCATTTGATGAAAACATATCGAGTTATCAAAATTGATGAAAACAAATATTGTCTACAATAAAACGACTTACTAACGTAGGTTAAAACATTGTAACAAAATATTCTTCTTACATCACATAATTCTAGGAGGGTGTTGGTCGTTTTAGATGTGATATATAGAATGCAATAGACCATCCAAGAAAACTACACTTTACCTCTTAATTAGCCCCAATAAACCACCCCTCTAAATTGCCCACCAAGCAACCTTAAATTTCATTCATTCCCTAGTGGTTAAACCTACGTTTTATTCTTTGCAAGCTCTCTAACTGTCTTTTAGGCTCGAGCTTGGATGTCGAGCTTAAATTCTTTCTCAAGTTTGGCTCGATTTTAATTTTATATGAGACCCAACTCTTTTTTTTTTCTTTCTATTTTTTATAACGATCTTGAGTTCAAGTAAATATAAGAAAAAAGACCAATGAGAGTTGAACCCAATAATCTCCAATTAGAAGCATTGTTATTCATTTTGTTATTTTTCACTAGAGAAAATCTCATTTTGTCCTATAAAAGATATAAAAATCTTTAGTTTGTCTCCCAAATAATTAATTTTTACACATTATTCCCTTAAAAAAATAAAAAACAGNAATCTCCAATTAGAAGCATTGTTATTCATTTTGTTATTTTTCACTAGAGAAAATCTCATTTTGTCCTATAAAAGATATAAAAATCTTTAGTTTGTCTCCGAAATAATTAATTTTTACACATTATTCCCTTAAAAAAATAAAAAACAGTTCAATGTAAACATTTTATTGAAGTAGATTGCAATGTTTTTGGACCATTTGCAATGCTTTTATTTCTTTGAGGGAATAATATGAAAAAATTAATCATTCAAGGGACAACTTCAAGATTTTTGTATCTATTATGCAGTTTTTCCTTTTCACTATTAGACATTTATCAAATATTATAGCTAGAAAATAGTATTTTTAACTTATAAAAGTATAACAATAGTCAAGATTAGCCTAANATTTCTTTGAGGGAATAATATGAAAAAATTAATCATTCAAGGGACAACTTCAAGATTTTTGTATCTATTATGCAATTTTTCCTTTTCACTATTAGACATTTATCGAATATTATAGCTAGAAAATAGTATTTTTAACTTATAAAAGTATAACAATAGTCAAGATTAGCCTAATTTTCATCTACTTTGATATAATAGTACATAATTCATCCCATAATTTATTTTTCTGCCCAAAAAATCAACTTATATGCACGACCCCCTAATGTTAGATAACTCAATCAACACATTTTCTATTGTCAAAGAGTCCCATCAATCTATACATATCTCTCTCTTCATTTTAATTTTAAATTACGTAATTAAAAAAATAAATTATTATTTAAAATATAAATATTGCAAGATCAGTTTGATTTTTGATATTATATAGTGTCTTCGGACATAAGATTGTTACTAGTACATCTGTATGTTACTAGAAACGNTTATTTAAAATATAAATATTGCAAGATCAGTTTGATTTTTGATATTATATAGTGTCTCGGACACAAGATTATTGCTAGTACATCTGTATGTTACTAGAAACAAATGGAACTAAAAATTATCAAGATAAGTGATACATTGCTCGTACTCGACTTGAATAGTGATCAAGTTTCAATATTTGGTTAAATTCGATTCATTTTATACAATATGAACCAGTTTCAACAAACAATCCATAATTCAATAGACCATCCAAGAAAAGGGACACTTCACCTGTTTAAGCTTTAATAAACCACCCCTTTGAATTGGCAACCAAGCAAGCTTACTCAGTTCATCATTCCCACTACCCTAGCCTACTTTTTTATTCTCTCTCCAAACTCTAATTCAGCACCATTGAATGGAAAATGATGAATCAAGTCCAAGCAAACCCCATTATGATATCAGCATGTCAAAGAGAACCAGAAAGCCATTGAATCTCTTTACAGAAACCAACCAATCTCCCCCAAAACCAATCTCTCCGGAGAGAGAAAATCAGGTGATCGGCGTGAAGGAGGAANTCTCCAAACTCTAATTCAGCACCATTGAATGGAAAATGATGAATCAAGTCCAAGCAAACCCCATTATGATATCAGCATGTCAAAGAGAACCAGAAAGCCATTGAATCTCTTTACAGAAACCAACCAATCTCCCCAAAAACCAATCTCTCCGGAGAGAGAAAATCAGGTGATCGGCGTGAAGGAGGAAGAAGAAGAAGAAGAAGAAGAAGAAGAAGAGAAGCCTCCTGGTGCAGGAGCCAATGGACATGAAAATGATCACAAAAGCTTGGAAGAACTGATCAAAAGCAGGAGTTCTCTTGGACAGCATTTTACAGAAGAAGAGAAGAATCTGCAAGTGGTTGTTAAACAGCATGAAGAGAGATTGGAAGGAGCTCAGTTCAAAAGATTGGTGAGTCGTTATGTTAAAGTTTTGAGCCGTTTGGTTAAGATTAAGCAGAATGGTCGTTTGGGGTCCCGGAAAAAGCCAGTTCTCCGGCTATCCACGTAGACGTAGAGGAAGATCAAGCGGATGAGACTTCCTCCAATATGATTCTCTCTCTCCTGTTCTTAATTTTCGCAATTGGCGTTCTACTCTGCTTGCAATATGAATCATGGTGAAAAGATAACATTATTTAGATTTTACGTAAAAATAATAAAAACTATCCAAGCAAAAAGTGCATAGCAAGACTGGAGAACATGTTTAATAAGTGTTAATCAATCTTCGGAGGACAACAATTTGCTTTTTTCAACTCAAGATCCTCTTTTTCAAGCTGACGGAGACAATGTTCTTTCACTTTCTTTATTTTCTCTCAAGATAAGAAAACATCAAGGAACTTGAGAGGCNGTGTTAATCAATCTTCGGAGGACAACAATTTGCTTTTTTCAACTCAAGATCCTCTTTTTCAAGCTGACGGAGACAATGTTCTCTCACTTTCTTTATTTTCTCTCAAGATAAGAAAACATCAAGGAACTTGAGAGGCCAATTACACTGTTCACGTGCAATATTTTTCAAGAACTTTAGTACTTTTTAAAAGTATTTTTTAAAAAATTTTATGTACTGTTTTTTTTTTTTAACANAAGATAAGAAAACATCAAGGAACTTGAGAGGGCAATTACACTGTTCACGTGCAATATTTTTCAAGAACTTTAGTACTTTTTAAAAGTATTTTTTAAAAAATTTTATGTACTGTTTTTTTTTATGCATTTTTCTTGCACATACAGAAATATGTACATAGCTCAACATATAGTAAAATGTTCGTAGATTGATTGCTTTCATTAAAGTTCTTAACCATTTCAGCTCAACGGACATGTCTATTAGATTTTCTATCCTCCTTTTCTATTGTTTGTGTTACATTCCAAATGTTCTCATTCTCCTCTATAAACTTCCTATTCTATCAATTCTCCAATTCTGATCTTTTTACACCTACTCCTACTCCTACTTCTACTCCCCAAACCATCTTAAAACAACAAAAGCTGAAAAAATAGTGTAGTTCAGTCTTTCCTCTTTATCTTTTTTTAAATATTTTTCTGGCAAATTTGACCGTAAAATGTAGTTGCTGCTCCTATGTTCTACGCATNAGTATTTTTTAAAAAATTTTATGTACTGTTTTTTTTTATGCATTTTTCTTGCACATACAGAAATATGTACATAGCTCAACATATAGTAAAATGTTCGTAGATTGATTGCTTTCATTAAAGTTCTTAACCATTTCAGCTCAACGGACATGTCTATTAGATTTTCTATCCTCCTTTTCTATTGTTTGTGTTACATTCCAAATGTTCTCATTCTCCTCTATAAACTTCCTATTCTATCAATTCTCCAATTCTGATCTTTTTACACCTACTCCTACTCCTACTCCTACTCCCCAAACCATCTTAAAACAACAAAAGCTGAAAAAATAGTGCGGTTCAGTCTTTCCTCTTATCTTTTTTTAAATATTTTTCTGGCAAATTTGACCGTAAAATGTAGTTCCTGCTCCTATGTTCTACGCGCGAAGTTGATTGCTAATGTTATCTAGAATTCTAACACAGCCAGTTACATGTCATATCTGTAAATACATGAGAATAAATCTGGGAAACCAATTGGTCGATGATGCTGAATTTGAACATTCATGCCCTACGAGATTCATTAACAAGATTGAACTATTAACTTTAGTACGACATATCACTGTTGGCCCAAATACAACCTAAGAGCTTGCTGAACCAAACACAAGGTCGACAATCACAAAATGAACATCTTTATAATCCCAAAAATCATACACAATCGACGTAGGAGATGACCCTAAATAGTCGGAAAGAGAAAAGGTGCGAAAAAATATATAAAAAGGGACTAGAGTGAATTAATCCCCGAGCAAACACTAAATAAGGCTTCAGCTATCAAATCAATTCAGTCTCTATTCAACATTCAACAATAAAGAAGTCAAAACAACCCACAACACTGAAATTTTTTCCCCTTGAATCTGCACAACTTCATCCCTCCAAGCCCCCAAAAGGAAAACGAGGAAAAACAAATAAGAAAAAAATTGAACGCAAAATTATCTAGTTAAAATGAAAACGGATGAAAAGAAGTTTGAATAAAATGGTACATTAAACCATCCCCAGCTCCACTGCCTCCATCCTGGGAACCTAAAATAGGTTAGAACATGACTTAATACCAACACGGGCCTTCGCTGCCAATTTTGCATACCTATTGGAAGTCCCACCATAAAGCAACAAGCATAGTAGCTTGAGATAATTGTCTAATATCCGTGACCCATCTTAAGCCAACCACCATGCAGACGTCACAGGCCAGCAACTCAAGCAAGTGATTATAGGAAATAATCAGGCGTTCTCCGGGTTACATCAGGTTCTCCTCTCCTTGGAGCTGGCTCAAACTGCAAACATGAAGGTGGGAGGGACTTAAAATTAAATGACTACCCTAGTATGCACTAAATAACAGTTCACATCTCACATTCAGTGATAAAATCATCCCAGTGGGTAGTGGTAAAAATAGGCAATAGCGACAGACATTTTGAGGGGAAAAAGTCCTCAAAATAGCCTCCTCGAATTGTTTTAGCTGCCTTAAAAAATGGACTTTGATAGCAAAAGATAGTCAATGCAAAAGGAAATGGTGGGACAAGCACAGGCTGTCATTCTTGTATCACTCAAGATAATTAGGAGTATACCCACATCAGTTGCATTAGATCCAAGGTTTCAGTATCAGATTAAATCATCAGAGAAGCACCATGAGAAAAGCCAGTTACACCTAACAACCTCAACAAAGCTGTAGATATTTGTCAGCACTTGGAGAGGAGAGGTTTGTGTGTGAGAGAGAGAAAGAAAGAGAAAGACCTGGATAAATGTGTGCTCTTTGCAATCATCAACTTCCAGTATAGATGCCATGTTTCCGCAACGGTAACAGTAATTGGGCGCACTAAAAATAGTGACGACCTTTTGTTCCTATTGAACACAACACTCAATTAAGCAAACCTCCATTTCCCTCAACACAAAAACAAAAATCAGAAGTGACTCAATAGTTACAAACCATAGTACTTACATGTCCCCAGTTAAATCCCTCCATAACCAGCTGATGAGCTCTAGCAATCAGCTTTAGATTGTTGGTATGATTGAATTGCTCAGATATGTCCTTTTTTAGGGGAAAAAGTAATGAAAAAGGAGGGCCATAATGAGTTCACAGAGGAAACAAGAAACTAAACAGGAAACCACAAAGAATTACCTGGCCAAAAGTGTATCCTGCACCACGGGGAGAGATTCCCCAGCCACAACGATCATCTGGATCAGACCATAACAGGTCACACATGGGGCCCTCATGTGGAACTTCTTGAACACGATCAAAGTTTCTTATATTATCAAGGGTTTCAATGGATGGGGACAATCCACCGTGCAGACAAAATATTTCGGATTCAACCTAGAATTTGATAAGGACAAGATGACTAAAATAAAATCAATGTAACTCAGATAGTATAAATTAATTTTAAAATTAGCCACTCAAAAAAGGCCTTGCCAAAGTGCACAAGACTCCCACCTTTATTGGGGTATGAAAGAGGTAACTTAATACCGGAGCGGAGTTCAATCATTTGAGTGAACTTTAATAATAGCATGCAAATAGTTAAACAAGAAACAGAACACACTTTTCACCAACAATACCTAGTCACAGCTCATGCTGTTCTGAGGTTGCAGTGCCATACACAATAATTGTGTTAAACAATGACAGTAGTGTTGCTTTTGTTTTTTCTCCTCCAATTTTTTTGTTTGTTCTTTAGTACCAAGTGTTACTCTCCTATTCCAAACAAGAAAGCTAAAAGCCACGTGCTATCTACCAATGCCTCTGCGCAAAGGGAGATCAAGAAACCTACAATTGATGTTTTCTCTAGACCTCATCCACATTTTAACGGGAAACAAACCCCACAGCTATAACTCAATTTCAATGGAATCTCTATGAACAAACAAGGCAAATGAAATAAAATATGAAGGGATACTGAACAAACATTAGATATGTCTATTGGAAAGGAAAGGAAATGCTAATAAAACGAAGGCATTTTTTCATAGCATTTAACCCAACTTTTTCAGAGCATAATCACCTAAATTTTGTTAATAGTTCAAAACTGACCTCACTTAAAAGATCTTATTAACTACTGAACCTACTGGACTTGAATAAAAAATGGATCATTTCTCAATGTAATGACATCAATGGAGAGTGTTGAGAGGGGTGGATTGTCCCCATCCATTAGTTCAAGCCCCACCCTCAAGGTTGTTGGTACAACACTCTTACCCCTGCAAGGCAATGACCCCTTCCACCAGACTCGAATCAAGAATAAAAACTTTGTTTGCAAATTTACCCAATTCCGAATCCCTTGAATATCAGCCAACAATTAAAGCAAAATTTCAACAATTGCCCTTACAATTCATAGAACTCATATTTAACAACAATAAATGGCCTTGTCATATTATGAGGTTCTAGCATATCCCAACATATGAGGTTCTAGCATACACACTCACAGCCTAACCAATCTCATGCAACAAATTCAAATGAATATATTGTAGCCCAAAACAAGGTTTTCAGTTGCTCCATTTTTGGAAATAATGTCTGATTTAGATGTGTAGAAAATCACAAACAAAAACCAGCCAAAAATGCATCAGCTGCACAAAACAACACAATTTCTAAGGAACACTATCTTATCATAATTTAGCATTACTATAAAGAGTGTAGTCTTAGAAGATATCCACAGAATAAGTAAAGGAATTTGCAAAGGTTCTAAAAAGCAACACAAATCACACACATACTAACAAAAAAAAGGTGTCCGCTATTCTGACTAATGTAATTCTCCGGGCCAATACATCATTTTCTTTCTTTGTTAAGTCCTAAAACTTTTACTATTCACTGGTAAAGAACAAAGATCAAATAATATGCATCACGCTTAATTGGAATTAAAAAAAAATTGAACAAAAATAAGCAAAATAAGCATGTATCANAAACTTTTACTATTCACTGGTAAAGAACAAAGATCAAATAATATGCATCACGCTTAACTGGAATTAAAAAAAAATTGAACAAAAATAAGCAAAATAAGCATGTATCGAAGGAAAATACAGGGAAATGTGGAAATCCTACTTACCAAAGCAGTTAATGGGAAATAATCAAAAAGATCCGTAAATATCTTCCAGACATTAGCATTGCCGTACCTGTAAAATACGAGGAAGAAGTCTTGGATACCAGCAATGATATGCAAAAAACCACAACTCCAAACAGCCACAACAAACCCAGAAGGCATACGACAGCAGCAGATCACAACATGCAACTGGCCACATGCATAGAAGTCTACCACAAAAATTGATAGAAATAATTGATGGGGCACCTATGGTCCATCCTATGTTGAAGTACGGACGGTTCGGGGATTTTATTTCTCTCCTGGGACAGGGTTGCATAGCGATACCCTGTAGAATGTCCCCGTTGCCATCCCCTTTGCACCAAACTAAGTTACATGGCCTTGGGAGTGGTAACGTTTCCATGTCTCACACAAGCAATCCTCAAAATTTAGGATATCAAGACCCAGTTAAACAAGGTCCAAAACTCATGTATCAGTATGTCCACACACCAGGCATACATATGTCAAAGCTTATAAAGTTTTTGTACTAGCTTAAATTATCAGGCAACATTATGCATGGAGAAAATTAAAAAGAGAGGAGATTCAACAAAAACTATAATAACAGGGCGTCTCTAAACAAATGACAAATATTGGGGACGAATACCAAGTACTAAAAAATCTAACTTGAACTAAAATGAAAAGCATGGATCATCGGCCCTTAGTTTTTCATAAATTCCTAATATATCCCCCCTAAAATTCTATGCTTATCTTCAACAACTGATTTGCTTCAAATACGTGAAAGTTTAAAATGTAGATACTACTTGCCATATGAAGGTCATCCATTTGCTTTTTCAGTCAGTTAAATCCAGAGATCATCAGAGTATTTTCATAAAAACTTTGGGGAAGAAAGTGAAATTAGCAAAATTATGTGCAGGGATCAGGAAATGAACAATAAAACAGAGAGATACATTTGAAACCTCATATAGCACAAGGATGTATGAATGCTGAACTTACTTTCGTAGGCATTCATCATAAAACCCATAGACTTGTGTAATCTGCAAAAGAGTACATTGCATAGCCATAAGCTCGTGGCATTCAACAAAATGATTTTAATCAAGTCAAACAGCCATCTGTAGTATGTTCCAAAAAGCTTGTAATATTATGCTAACTGGAGAATGCAACTTGTAAACCAAAATGGGATCAGAACTACAATATAACAGAGATATTTTCCTGTTTGAACTTGTTTCATTCGTACATACTCAACAACAGGATCAAATATTCCAATGACAGCCCGAACGATAATAGGGTCAGCCAAGCTATAATATCCTCACTGAAGGACAGCTCGATTTAAATTTACTTTATGATACGAAGAGCTCGGCTCAACTCCACTCAACTCACCGTGTGTACACAGAAGCACTCTTGCTTGGCGCTTCACAATGAGATATTTATTTATCAAAAAAAATCCAAATAAATTAGCAAATAAAGAGGGCATTTTTTCACAAGACAACTTGGAAAGCAGGGCTAATCTGTCACATCATATGACAAGCTTGCAGCATCAAATCATTTGTCTTATTTTCTTAGTTTTTTTCTCATCTGTTTATGTGAGTTTTGTAGTTTGGGTGGGGGTGGTTTTTTTTTTTTTATTTGGGGTGGGGTGGGGTGGGGGGACACTATGAATGCTCTTCATAATGCAATTTGATACCATGTGATAAGTAAAATAACTTCATAGCGACATACTTCTCGAATGAGTTGGAGACACAATTTGAGTATTAGATTGCTCAAGGTGGGGTCAGTCAAACAAGCAACAAATTGAAGCACGAGTTCCACTTGTTAAGCCCGCCAATTAGTTTAGTTGAGCCAAGCGACATACTTCTCGAATGGTTGAAAGTCATCGTATCTGTCATCAACTCAAAGGGTTCAAAGACACATCAGTCGGAGCGTTGCATAACGGTATCAGGAGATTCAACCTTAAAGAAGAAGTTGAACATTGCTAGAAATTGAGGTCGCAAGACTCAGATTTTATACATAATGCGAAACGGTATCGACTTAAAGGGTGCCAAGTCAGATATGACTCTGCTGCCGACTCATATCAGTATCGCCGATACTATGAACCTTGGAGCCAAGCTCAAGGTCTCCAAAAATAGGCCTGCCTTACAGCCCTACCAAAGGAACATCATGATTATGGTACTCAGAGGAAGGAATGAAAAGTGAGAAACTAATAATATGCATTACAAAAACTAAACATAAAATGGATAACCATACAAAGAACCAGAACAAGCACATTAATAAAATTCTGCTAGAGCTCCCAGAATGCTTCAGCTCACAGAATATTTTCCTACCCAACGATTTGAGAAAATGAGGCTGATCATTATCATAAAACATGCAAGAAGCACCATGACCACTCAATGCCTATTCAATTTTTGACAAGGGTCAAAAAGTATAAATGAGGAAACTGAATACCTGTCGACTCTCATGATTTCCCCTAAGGATTGTAATCCGCTGCGGATAACGTACTTTCAAGGCCACCAGGAGCTGGATACAACAAGGGTATTAGTATTAACCAAGTGGTCAAAATTTCATTTACATACTATGTGAAGCACGTTGCGCAAAAAAAGGCAAAAATAGCATAAAGGTCATTATGTTACTTTAGCATACAATCATTACATTCTTTTGACTTAGCAAATTGCTGCTCATATCCTATCTTAATGATTATATACTTTACCATTACTTTGAAAACAATGGCATTAAGTCAGTTAAATCTTTTACTCACCAAAAGAAACATTGCAAATGAAATGCAAATGAACAACTACACTGTAAAAGACATTAAAAAACGCATCACTGAGTAAGTTTCAAGCGGGAAAAGGGTATCATCANTGGGGTGGGGTGGGGGGACACTATGAATGCTCTTCATAATGCAATTTGATACCATGTGATAAGTAAAATAACTTCATAGCGACATACTTCTCGAATGAGTTGGAGACACAATTTGAGTATTAGATTGCTCAAGGTGGGGTCAGTCAAACAAGCAACAAATTGAAGCACGAGTTCCACTTGTTAAGCCCGCCAATTAGTTTAGTTGAGCCAAGCGACATACTTCTCGAATGGTTGAAAGTCATCGTATCTGTCATCAACTCAAAGGGTTCAAAGACACATCAGTCGGAGCGTTGCATAACGGTATCAGGAGATTCAACCTTAAAGAAGAAGTTGAACATTGCTAGAAATTGAGGTCGCAAGACTCAGATTTTATACATAATGCGAAACGGTATCGACTTAAAGGGTACCAAGTCAGATATGACTCTGCTGCCGACTCATATCAGTATCGCCGATACTATGAACCTTGGAGCCAAGCTCAAGGTCTCCAAAAATAGGCCTGCCTTACAGCCCTACCAAAGGAACATCATGATTATGGTACTCAGAGGAAGGAATGAAAAGTGAGAAACTAATAATATGCATTACAAAAACTAAACATAAAATGGATAACCATACAAAGAACCAGAACAAGCACATTAATAAAATTCTGCTAGAGCTCCCAGAATGCTTCAGCTCACAGAATATTTTCCTACCCAACGATTTGAGAAAATGAGGCTGATCATTATCATAAAACATGCAAGAAGCACCATGACCACTCAATGCCTATTCAATTTTTGACAAGGGTCAAAAAGTATAAATGAGGAAACTGAATACCTGTCGACTCTCATGATTTCCCCTAAGGATTGTAATCCGCTGCGGATAACGTACTTTCAAGGCCACCAGGAGCTGGATACAACAAGGGTATTAGTATTAACCAAGTGGTCAAAATTTCATTTACATACTATGTGAAGCACGTTGCGCAAAAAAAGGCAAAAATAGCATAAAGGTCATTATGTTACTTTAGCATACAATCATTACATTCTTTTGACTTAGCAAATTGCTGCTCATATCCTATCTTAATGATTATATACTTTACCATTACTTTGAAAACTATGGCATTAAGTCAGTTAAATCTTTTACTCACCAAAAGAAACATTGCAAATGAAATGCAAATGAACAACTATACTGTAAAAGACATTAAAAAACGCATCACTGAGTAAGTTTCAAGCGGGAAAAGGGTATCATCAGCAATATCGACTCCATCCAAACATCATGACAAAGAGAATGAAAGAAGATCAATTTAATTAAGAACTCATACTCCATATAAACGCAAGTATAGTAGTATACCATGTATTTGATGCAGCCAAGGTATGACACAATGCATCAATGAGTATATAGATCATATCAATGCATAAAACCTAAGAAAATACCAGCAGGGCAGAGATTTAGATCAAAACAGTCTCTAATTTATAGAAACCAAAAGAAGAACGGAAAATTGTATCAAGGCCATCCTTTATTATTCATCGCAAAACGGGTCTATGTAAACCTATCTCATTTATCTTTTGGCCTGGTCAAGTAGGTTCTAGAAAGCCTATAGTATTAGAGGGTATCAAAAAGTAAAAGAAATGTAA
This sequence comes from Ilex paraguariensis, assembly GCA_963454935.2. Taxonomy (NCBI): domain Eukaryota; kingdom Viridiplantae; phylum Streptophyta; class Magnoliopsida; order Aquifoliales; family Aquifoliaceae; genus Ilex; species Ilex paraguariensis. The sequence goes on along the minus strand of CAUOFW020007057.1, from coordinate 621,376 downwards.
TAGGGTTATGGGAAATCGATGCAATTTGCTACTGGTAATGCTGGCAGATTCTGTATTACCAAAAAATTGGTTACTGCAAATTCAGGACATCTAGTGTTCAAGGTTTTGGGAGTTAAAAAAAAAAAATTCTAGCATTCTGCTATATAAGTTTAGAAGTTGCATGGAAGTCTTTCTTTGCACTGCCCTGTGTAAGTAAGTTGAGAGTGCTGTACCATTTTCGATCTTTGGACAACTTGATGTTTGACAAGCATAACAAACATATGTGAAACATTCATAAGGCCAAAAATAGCATGATGAGATATGAGTCCCTAAAAGAAAGGTGGCAAGGGACTTCTATTTAAGAATAAGAATCCTCAAGCTAGCTCCAACTTGATTCTGCATGAACTTTATAATATAAAGCAAGAAAATACCATTCAGTACATTTACTGTTTAAAAGAATACAATTGATAGGCTTGAATCGACTTGTTTGCTAGTCCCAAGTACTTGGCACAAGGTTTCATTGAGTTGAATTGAATTGAGTGATAGTTGCTTTATTAAGCTACAAACCTATCATTTGCATCAACCATTTCAACGTGTTTCTTTATCGTGAATTTTGCAGTGATACATATGTCAGCTAGTATAATCTTGAGCATCATTTTATTTCACATAATGCATATTAACTGCTGTCAGCCCTACCCCAAAAAGGACGTACACTAAACAAAAGGAAAAAAATTTAAATATATGGAAAACACACAATACCAAACAGGTGACAGTGCATCAATCTTTACAGATGCATATCTGACAATTGCTAGATGGTGTCTTACATGAGCAATTCGATATCCCCATACATTCGTTCGGAGAATTGTTTTTATAGATATATAAATAAACTTCTCCCCAGTAAATATATGATCAAACCGGTATATGTAAATATTCTTTAAAACTAGTTGTTTTTATGAAGAACTTGCCCACAGTATCATTTTCCAGCTTGTACTTACTGTGACAGTTTCAACTGAATAGTAACCCCGATCCACATAATCTCCCATAAATAAGTAGTTTGTATCTGGACACTGCCAATAACAAAATGCAACTTATTAAGAAAGAAAATTGGTATCAGTGCAAGAAAAATTACAAGGAAACCAACAGTCCTAATGTAAATGATGCCTTAGTAAACAACAGCAGGGGNAATTACAAGGAAACCAACAGTCCTAATGTAAATGATGCCTTAGTAAACAACAGCAGGGGAAAAAAAAGTACTGTTTCCAAATTCATGAGTAGAACAGTAGTAGGAAATTGGAAGTTAAAATAGCATTTAAACAGGCTTTTTATTTCTTTCTAGTTAGCTAGATGGATATCCAAATGATCAAAAGACTTTGATCATTGGGTCCAAAAAGATGGCCATGCACTCTGAAAATAAATCTTACCTACTTTTCATAACACTACATCAGATGGTAACAATCATCTAATCTTCATGAAAATTCATGATAAGTAATGCCGAGTATGACCTGAATTCCTGATACAACTGGAAGTCCCTAATTTCGCCATACCACTATATGTGAGTATAGAACCAAAGTTCAGCTTGGAATTGGCTCAATTAAGACCCAATTCTTAATTAAAAACTTGGCAGCTCCAATTTAAAAGGCCAGAATCTGATGACACTGGAACCACCAAATTAGTTTCTCGCATGTTTTGACATTGTTCAGACACAAAATCTTTGTGTAACATTATGTTGGTTCGATTGGAGACTTTAATCCCAAAAAAACTTCTTCTAACCAGGCCACTGACATCAGTTGTCCCATTATTCTGATGAACTACACCGAAGAACACAACTACACAAATTGGAAACAGTTACACCCAGCATCATAGATAAAAGGAGCACACAAAAAACCCCATATATGTTACTTCGAAAATATAGAAGAAATTCTTTTTTAATTTCAATGATTAGATATGCAATGTACAAAATCTAAGTTTGGTCATTGTGCCATTTATTGACTTCTTTTTCCATTTAAAAAGGCGTTATCCAACAGTCTTAGGGTACCCACCTAATATTCCGCCCCACATGCACCTGATGTTTACATGTACATGGTTTCACAAACATCAAAAAAGAAGTATTTGGCATTCAAGCAGTACCTAGTGATCTAGGCCACCTCTCGAGCATTTTGGCTTAGCTGTCTAAACGTTGGCCCAATGCCGAGATGAAATCAATTAATGAAATAAGTGTATGTGGCTGAAGTACTTAAACATTTGCATCGTCTGAATTTCCTGATTGTTCCTTGAAGGTTTCCTTATTCTATCTTTGTAGCTTTTCACGTTAACTATGAGAAATTGATGCATCTGTAAAATTTAATTCATCATTTCATTTAGAGGTGGTTCTTTTCCGGTTAGAACAAGAATATTCAAAAAAAAAAAAAATCAGACAGGTGTTTTACTGAGGATGTCTTTCGACGTAAGATAAGTAATGATTTTGTGGTTTCACTTGTGACTAAAAAGAAAGATCTGTGGTTTTTTAAGAATTCAAAAAAAGAAATTTCACATCTTTTTATTTCCATAAGAGCATGCAAGTATGAACACACTGCTCAGCATAAACAGCTACATTTTCAAAATTCATTAAATGCAACCAATCACTTAACTTCATCGCATGACCAAATACACATAAAAGCATCTGTCCAAAGTACCAGTACTAACAACTAATATTCAAAGAATCACTTTATAGCAAGTATGTCAACCATAAACACTAATGACGCAGTAAAGGGTCTAGCACGCTACAATGCAAGTCATTCTCAATTTCTAATGTGCTACTGACCCAAGTGCTTAGGCACAAGTATCGAAGTATATAGAGTACCAAGTTACCGCAGCAATTCTTTCATAGGTATATAATAAGGTCAAAAAGATTTAATCATGAGGACATTTTAGAGTGAAAAACAAATGTAGCTCTAGTAGCATTTCAACCTGCCATGGTATCATAAGACCATAGTTATCAAATCGTGTATCAAAGGTGTATCGTTTTTTAAAAATAGTGTATCATATCGTATCATATATCGTAAGATACGGTGCAATTTTAAATAATTAATAACAAAATATATATACTTTTGAAAAAAAATCATAGACTCATAAAACCATAACATTTCATTAATATTCCACCTACTATTCAAGTCACCAATACAATTTACTAATATTAAAAAAATAATTAAGGGTATCAAATTAAATTAATGGTACTTATGTATAATTAAAAATAAAAAGTTATAATGTAATAGGGTAATAAATGTAATTGTTCTTTCTTATAACAAAAAAGAAAATCTGCACCGTCGTCTGTAAAACCCACAAACGAACACAGAGACAGAGAGAAGAGGCGAGAGGCGATGCCGGTGCCGGAGATAGAGAGAGAGGAGAAGAAGAAGAAGAAGAAGGCAGCTTCGATGGATGAATAGAGAGGTAGCTTAGATGGAAGAACAGAGAACACCCAGGAGTCGTCATCGAAGGCTAAAGAACAACCAGGCCAGGAATCGAAGACCAGACCAGCGAACACCCAAGCCAGGAGTCGACAACCAGACTAGCGAACACCCAGGCCATGAGTCGAAGACCAAACCAACGAACACCCAGGACCAACGAAGAAGGAAAAGAGGTATTTTTATTTTTTTTGTAAACCCTAGCCACTGACGACGTCGTTCCATTAAAAAAAAAAATAGTCTTTGCACGTATCGTATCGTAAAAACGTATCGTGTATCGGACGATACAATACAAAAACGATACAAAACTACGATTCGTATCGTTTTAGCCCTATATCGTGACGTATCGTACGATACTAACAACTATGCATAAGACCACTTCAATCCTCAATGTCACTCCTCGGCCAGTCTCACAATTTACTTTCCCCAGCTCAAACACAAAAATTAGAAAACAAATGTCACAGTGGAAAAAAATACCTTCCCTCCAATCCGAAAAAGTTCAGCTAGATCGTGAAATTGCCCATGAATGTCACCACAAATGGTCACAGGGCTCTTTACAGGCTGCAATGCAGGGAAAAAGAAACAAATTCAACTTTGTGATTCAACAAAACCGAAGTTGTCAGTAAAGAAACAGTAAAATTTTTGGAAGGAATTCCTTAGACAATTATTCCTTTGACAATAATCCTTCTCATCTCCTAGTACATTGATGGGAAGAATGTTCTAAAAAACCTTTCTCAAAAACACAACAGTAGATGGCTATTAAAGAAAGACTGAAAACAATATATGGTAGAACTGCAAGTTGTTTTACTGCGGACAGCTAAAAATTAGCCGACGACCTTAAGAC
>CAUOFW020007057.1:589198-610058 GCA_963454935.2 Ilex paraguariensis | reverse complement strand
TGGTACTCAGAGGAAGGAATGAAAAGTGAGAAACTAATAATATGCATTACAAAAACTAAACATAAAATGGATAACCATACAAAGAACCAGAACAAGCACATTAATAAAATTCTGCTAGAGCTCCCAGAATGCTTCAGCTCACAGAATATTTTCCTACCCAACGATTTGAGAAAATGAGGCTGATCATTATCATAAAACATGCAAGAAGCACCATGACCACTCAATGCCTATTCAATTTTTGACAAGGGTCAAAAAGTATAAATGAGGAAACTGAATACCTGTCGACTCTCATGATTTCCCCTAAGGATTGTAATCCGCTGCGGATAACGTACTTTCAAGGCCACCAGGAGCTGGATACAACAAGGGTATTAGTATTAACCAAGTGGTCAAAATTTCATTTACATACTATGTGAAGCACGTTGCGCAAAAAAAGGCAAAAATAGCATAAAGGTCATTATGTTACTTTAGCATACAATCATTACATTCTTTTGACTTAGCAAATTGCTGCTCATATCCTATCTTAATGATTATATACTTTACCATTACTTTGAAAACTATGGCATTAAGTCAGTTAAATCTTTTACTCACCAAAAGAAACATTGCAAATGAAATGCAAATGAACAACTATACTGTAAAAGACATTAAAAAACGCATCACTGAGTAAGTTTCAAGCGGGAAAAGGGTATCATCAGCAATATCGACTCCATCCAAACATCATGACAAAGAGAATGAAAGAAGATCAATTTAATTAAGAACTCATACTCCATATAAACGCAAGTATAGTAGTATACCATGTATTTGATGCAGCCAAGGTATGACACAATGCATCAATGAGTATATAGATCATATCAATGCATAAAACCTAAGAAAATACCAGCAGGGCAGAGATTTAGATCAAAACAGTCTCTAATTTATAGAAACCAAAAGAAGAACGGAAAATTGTATCAAGGCCATCCTTTATTATTCATCGCAAAACGGGTCTATGTAAACCTATCTCATTTATCTTTTGGCCTGGTCAAGTAGGTTCTAGAAAGCCTATAGTATTAGAGGGTATCAAAAAGTAAAAGAAATGTAATAGGGTTATGGGAAATCGATGCAATTTGCTACTGGTAATGCTGGCAGATTCTGTATTACCAAAAAATTGGTTACTGCAAATTCAGGACATCTAGTGTTCAAGGTTTTGGGAGTTAAAAAAAAAAAATTCTAGCATTCTGCTATATAAGTTTAGAAGTTGCATGGAAGTCTTTCTTTGCACTGCCCTGTGTAAGTAAGTTGAGAGTGCTGTACCATTTTCGATCTTTGGACAACTTGATGTTTGACAAGCATAACAAACATATGTGAAACATTCATAAGGCCAAAAATAGCATGATGAGATATGAGTCCCTAAAAGAAAGGTGGCAAGGGACTTCTATTTAAGAATAAGAATCCTCAAGCTAGCTCCAACTTGATTCTGCATGAACTTTATAATATAAAGCAAGAAAATACCATTCAGTACATTTACTGTTTAAAAGAATACAATTGATAGGCTTGAATCGACTTGTTTGCTAGTCCCAAGTACTTGGCACAAGGTTTCATTGAGTTGAATTGAATTGAGTGATAGTTACTTTATTAAGCTACAAACCTATCATTTGCATCAACCATTTCAACGTGTTTCTTTATCGTGAATTTTGCAGTGATACATATGTCAGCTAGTATAATCTTGAGCATCATTTTATTTCACATAATGCATATTAACTGCTGTCAGCCCTACCCCAAAAAGGACGTACACTAAACAAAAGGAAAAAAATTTAAATATATGGAAAACACTCAATACCAAACAGGTGACAGTGCATCAATCTTTACAGATGCATATCTGACAATTGCTAGATGGTGTCTTACATGAGCAATTCGATATCCCCATACATTCGTTCGGAGAATTGTTTTTATAGATATATAAATAAACTTCTCCCCAGTAAATATATGATCAAACCGGTATATGTAAATATTCTTTAAAACTAGTTGTTTTTATGAAGAACTTGCCCACAGTATCATTTTCCAGCTTGTACTTACTGTGACAGTTTCAACTGAATAGTAACCCCGATCCACATAATCTCCCATAAATAAGTAGTTTGTATCTGGACACTGCCAATAACAAAATGCAACTTATTAAGAAAGAAAATTGGTATCAGTGCAAGAAAAATTACAAGGAAACCAACAGTCCTAATGTAAATGATGCCTTAGTAAACAACAGCAGGGGAAAAAAAAGTACTGTTTCCAAATTCATGAGTAGAACAGTAGTAGGAAATTGGAAGTTAAAATAGCATTTAAACAGGCTTTTTATTTCTTTCTAGTTAGCTAGATGGATATCCAAATGATCAAAAGACTTTGATCATTGGGTCCAAAAAGATGGCCATGCACTCTGAAAATAAATCTTACCTACTTTTCATAACACTACATCAGATGGTAACAATCATCTAATCTTCATGAAAATTCATGATAAGTAATGCCGAGTATGACCTGAATTCCTGATACAACTGGAAGTCCCTAATTTCGCCATACCACTATATGTGAGTATAGAACCAAAGTTCAGCTTGGAATTGGCTCAATTAAGACCCAATTCTTAATTAAAAACTTGGCAGCTCCAATTTAAAAGGCCAGAATCTGATGACACTGGAACCACCAAATTAGTTTCTCGCATGTTTTGACATTGTTCAGACACAAAATCTTTGTGTAACATTATGTTGGTTCGATTGGAGACTTTAATCCCAAAAAAACTTCTTCTAACCAGGCCACTGACATCAGTTGTCCCATTATTCTGATGAACTACACCGAAGAACACAACTACACAAATTGGAAACAGTTACACCCAGCATCATAGATAAAAGGAGCACACAAAAAACCCCATATATGTTACTTCGAAAATATAGAAGAAATTCTTTTTTAATTTCAATGATTAGATATGCAATGTACAAAATCTAAGTTTGGTCATTGTGCCATTTATTGACTTCTTTTTCCATTTAAAAAGGCGTTATCCAACAGTCTTAGGGTACCCACCTAATATTCCGCCCCACATGCACCTGATGTTTACATGTACATGGTTTCACAAACATCAAAAAAGAAGTATTTGGCATTCAAGCAGTACCTAGTGATCTAGGCCACCTCTCGAGCATTTTGGCTTAGCTGTCTAAACATTGGCCCAATGCCGAGATGAAATCAATTAATGAAATAAGTGTATGTANATGTACATGGTTTCACAAACATCAAAAAAGAAGTATTTGGCATTCAAGCAGTACCTAGTGATCTAGGCCACCTCTCGAGCATTTTGGCTTAGCTGTCTAAACGTTGGCCCAATGCCGAGATGAAATCAATTAATGAAATAAGTGTATGTAGCTGAAGTACTTAAACATTTGCATCGTCTGAATTTCCTGATTGTTCCTTGAAGGTTTCCTTATTCTATCTTTGTAGCTTTTCACGTTAACTATGAGAAATTGATGCCAAATAACGTATGATCTGTAAAATTTAATTCATCATTTCATTTAGAGGTGGTTCTTTTCCGGTTAGAACAAGAATATTCANTGCATCGTCTGAATTTCCTGATTGTTCCTTGAAGGTTTCCTTATTCTATCTTTGTAGCTTTTCACGTTAACTATGAGAAATTGATGCATCTGTAAAATTTAATTCATCATTTCATTTAGAGGTGGTTCTTTTCCGGTTAGAACAAGAATATTAAAAAAAAAAAAAAATCAGACAGGTGTTTTACTGAGGATGTCTTTCGACGTAAGATAAGTAATGATTTTGTGGTTTAACTTGTGACTAAAAAGAAAGATCTGTGGTTTTTTAAGAATTCAAAAAAAGAAATTTCACATCTTTTTATTTCCATAAGAGCATGCAAGTATGAACACACTGCTCAGCATAAACAGCTACATTTTCAAAATTCATTAAATGCAACCAATCACTTAACTTCATCGCATGACCAAATACACATAAAAGCATCTGTCCAAAGTACCAGTACTAACAACTAATATTCAAAGAATCACTTTATAGCAAGTATGTCAACCATAAACACTAATGACGCAGTAAAGGGTCTAGCACGCTACAATGCAAGTCATTCTCAATTTCTAATGTGCTACTGACCCAAGTGCTTAGGCACAAGTATCGAAGTATATAGAGTACCAAGTTACCGCAGCAATTCTTTCATAGGTATATAATAAGGTCAAAAAGATTTAATCATGAGGACATTTTAGAGTGAAAAACAAATGTAGCTCTAGTAGCATTTCAACCTGCCATGGTATCATAAGACCATAGTTATCAAATCGTGTATCAAAGGTGTATCGTTTTTTAAAAATAGTGTATCATATCGTATCGTATATCGTAAGATACGGTGCAATTTTAAATAATTAATAACAAAATATATATACTTTTGAAAAAAAATCATAGACTCATAAAACCATAACATTTCATTAATATTCCACCTACTATTCAAGTCACCAATACAATTTACTAATATTAAAAAAATAATTAAGGGTATCAAATTAAATTAATGGTACTTATGTATAATTAAAAATAAAAAGTTATAATGTAATAGGGTAATAAATGTAATTGTTCTTTCTTATAACAAAAAAGAAAATCTGCACCGTCGTCTGTAAAACCCACAAACGAACACAGAGACAGAGAGAAGAGGCGAGAGGCGATGCCGGTGCCGGAGATAGAGAGAGAGGAGAAGAAGAAGAAGAAGAAGGCAGCTTCGATGGATGAATAGAGAGGTAGCTTAGATGGAAGAACAGAGAACACCCAGGAGTCGTCATTGAAGGCTAAAGAACACCCAGGCCAGGAATCGAAGACCAGACCAGCGAACACCCAAGCCAGGAGTCGACGACCAGACCGNGAGATAGAGAGAGAGGAGAAGAAGAAGAAGAAGAAGGCAGCTTCGATGGATGAATAGAGAGGTAGCTTCGATGGAAGAACAGAGAACACCCAGGAGTCGTCATCGAAGGCTAAAGAACAACCAGGCCAGGAATCGAAGACCAGACCAGCGAACACCCAAGCCAGGAGTCGACAACCAGACCGGCGAACACCCAGGCCATGAGTCGAAGACCAAACCAACGAACACCCAGGACCAACGAAGAAGGAAAAGAGGTATTTTTATTTTTTTTGTAAACCCTAGCCACTGACGACGTCGTTCCATTAAAAAAAAAATAGTCTTTGCACGTATCGTATCGTAAAAACGTATCGTGTATCGGACAATACAATGNCAACGAACACCCAGGACCAACGAAGAAGGAAAAGAGGTATTTTTATTTTTTTTGTAAACCCTAGCCACTGACGACGTCGTTCCATTAAAAAAAAAAATAGTCTTTGCACGTATCGTATCGTAAAAACGTATCGTGTATCGGACGATACAATACAAAAACGATACAAAACTACGATTCGTATCGTTTTAGCCCTATATCGTGACGTATCGTACGATACTAACAACTATGCATAAGACCACTTCAATCCTCAATGTCACTCCTCGGCCAGTCTCACAATTTACTTTCCCCAGCTCAAACACAAAAATTAGAAAACAAATGTCAGAGTGGAAAAAAATACCTTCCCTCCAATCCGAAAAAGTTCAGCTAGATCGTGAAATTGCCCATGAATGTCACCACAAATGGTCACAGGGCTCTTTACAGGCTGCAATGCAGGGAAAAAGAAACAAATTCAACTTTGTGATTCAACAAAACCGAAGTTGTCAGTAAAGAAACAGTAAAATTTTTGGAAGGAATTCCTCAGACAATTATTCCTTTGACAATAATCCTTCTCATCTCCTAGTACATTGATGGGAAGAATGTTCTAAAAAACCTTTCTCAAAAACACAACAGTAGATGGCTATTAAAGAAAGACTGAAAACAATATATGGTAGAACTGCAAGTTGNAATAAATTTAAATTTCATATTTTGTGAACTATTATGTATAATTTATGCATATGTGTACTTTTTTTTATGCATAATCTACACATATATGTANCCTCCAATCCGAAAAAGTTCAGCTAGATCGTGAAATTGCCCATGAATGTCACCACAAATGGTCACAGGGCTCTTTACAGGCTGCAATGCAGGGAAAAAGAAACAAATTCAACTTTGTGATTCAACAAAACCGAAGTTGTCAGTAAAGAAACAGTAAAATTTTTGGAAGGAATTCCTTAGACAATTATTCCTTTGACAATAATCCTTCTCATCTCCTAGTACATTGATGGGAAGAATGTTCTAAAAAACCTTTCTCAAAAACACAACAGTAGATGGCTATTAAAGAAAGACTGAAAACAATATATGGTAGAACTGCAAGTTGTTTTACTGCGGACAGCTAAAAATTAGCCGACGACCTTAAGACTCAGTCTGGTTACCGACCTTGAATTGGGGATTTGTTCAAAAGTTCTGTGTGTGTGTGTGTGTGTGAAATAGTATAAGATCAAAAAAAATTGGAGCATACGTTTAATATTGCATTCATTATATTTGACCACAAAAATAGCAATAATAGAACCCAAAAAGAACTAAACCTCATACCTGAACATTACTTTCTTCCATTAAAATCTCTTTAGCCTTCTCACATAATCCCCTAACCTACATCCACAGGAATAAATATATCATAAGATCCATTTTTACCCTTTTTAGTAGCAATAGAATATAACCAAACATTGTTCCAAAAAAAAANCTCTTTAGCCTTCTCACATAATCCCCTAACCTACATCCACAGGAATAAATATATCATCAGATCCATTTTTACCCTTTTTAGTAGCAATAGAATATAACCAAACATTGTTCCAAAAAAACAATTCGAAGACAGCATGATAATATATGTTTGATTAGCTCGCTACAATTAAACATCTAAAAAACAGTCAAAATTTATCCTCCTGGATAACAAATATATGCTGTCTGATGAGGTTATCATTAGTATACCAACTAAACTTCATCGCTTTAAAAAGGGGAGGATAAAAGTAAAAATAAAAATACAAAAGGGGGGTTTTCTTTAAACAAAAATTAGAGTGATTTACTGGAAAATCGGATAGTGGACAAAAAGAGGCCCCCGTCTGAACCCTAAGAAATATAACTGTCAGGAACCATGTGGTTATATCATTGATTTGTAAGCTCAGAAGCACTCTGAGTCTCCAAGCTTAATGATGCAAGAGCATCCAAGAAGCCTAACAAGGCCGTTCTGGCCCACTAAGAAGTCCTTATGGTCTTGGTCAAATCTACATTTAGTTGTATGTCACACTTTGTTAGTAATGTTGGTAGTAGCTTTGTGTTCTTTATTCAACATTGCCATGTATTCGTTTGGATAGAATCATGTTTCTGCCATGTTGCCCCATCAGCTTTTCTTGTAAGTAGGCAGCACTAGTCTTCTTGTATCCTTACAAGTCCTCCTCTTATCAAGTCATTAGAGCGGCTTACTCATTCTATCTGTAATATATCAAAACTAATGCCTCTCTCAGTCTCTTTAAACCTAGAAACCTTTATCATTCATTTGTCCCTTCAAACTGTTGTGTTTTCTTTCATTAATCAGTTGTTAGCTGCCGATATCTGCTGTTATTTCCTCTGTTTGTGCAACTTATAGTAGTGTTCCAAGTGTAAATCAATGCCATTTTCAAAGTCTGGACAGACACTTTCAAAAAAGGTTCTTTTTATTGGGAGATTTTCATTTATACTCTTTCGTGACAATCTGCAAGCATTTACAAATACATATTTTCTTTACTTATCAATGGAGCATTTAGAAAACCCAAACCAAAAAATGTAGGTTAAATTGAAAGCATGCCATTTGCTGCAAGGAACCAAAATCTTTTGGCTAATAACCATCAATATTTTCATGCATATTTATAATTTCACACCATAGCATATACCAACAACCACAAACTTCAACAATACAAATGAGTAGGCAATATTTTCTTCACTTAGCCCACCAACTCGTCCCACAACATACACTATTCTTACAACTACTTCTGACTAGATCACTATCCCAATAATAAACTCAGGACACCCCAAGAATTAAATAATAACAAATTGAGTTGTGNTCCCACAACATACACTATTCTTACAACTACTTCTGACTAGATCACTATCCCAATAATCAACTCAGGACACCCCAAGAATTAAATAATAACAAATTGAGTTGTCGGGTCTTTCACCACACAAATCTAGGCGAGAACCCCAATACCAAGTACAATTCAAGTCCACTATCGCCTAATATATTCAATAGTCCTCCATATAGATATTGGGTATTTTGTTTGAGTGTGTTTTTGTCATTTCCAATAGGAACGCAAGTACGGAAGCAAAATTAGCCAGATCCAAACAAAATAACGCAATTGAAGAGATTCAATAAGAATAATTTCGGAACAATAATCTAGAGAGATCTGTAAATTCAAACGAACTAAACCTGACAACAACACAAATAAAGATAATACACACACATGCACGCACAGAGAGAGGAGACATCCTGTGCACAGAGAAAGGAGACATCCCGACCATACCTCGGGCTCGGACAAGGGTTTGCACTGCATGAGCTGCGAAATCTGCTCGTCCAGATTGCCATGTGTGTTCGAAGCCACCAGATCCACACTCATCGTTTTCCTCTTCTATAATTGTACGTGCTCTCGTTTGATGCAACAGCGCTCTCTGTATTGAATCGATTCAAGAAAATGGTGTATGAATCTTGAAACCCCAACCCTAGATTGTGGGCACTGTGTATAGGAAAAAGAGGAAGGGGAGAGAGAGCCCGCAAGAGTGCGAGTGAACGATGGTTAGCCAGAGCGAGAGAAAGCCCTCGTAAACCGGCGATCTACTTTTTATCGATCGTGTTAAAATTAAGGGTTAATGGCCCTTTGCCTACCCAACTTTATAAAAATCAAAAAATCTCCCCCCAATACTAATGGTTTTATTGCATTACACCTTCAGCTTGCAATCGTTATTTTTCAGAAGATACAAAAATTCCTCTCTCCCTCTCTTCTAAAACTTTTTTATATTTCACCACCACGGGAATCGTGTTAAAAAATATTTTATTTATACCCTATTCGTTTATTAATTCGTGTTTAACGAATTTTGTCATATCGAATTTGTATCGGGATATGAATCGTGTGTAACTAGTATATAAATAAATAGTGTCGTGTATTTCTTTTAATTGACTTCACTCATACCCGTTTCGTTTATTAATTATGCCGGATCGAATTTACTCGTTTACTAAACAGGTGGTTTAAAAAATAATTAAATCATTTAATTTTGTATCGTGTTAACAAATTATATCATATTTTAATACCCTTATCATCATCGACACTAGTCACACACTTTATGCTCTTCTCTAGATATACAGAAACCTCACTTGAAATCTAAATCAAAGTAAGACATAGGTGTCTATATTTTTTAGTGGTTTTCAAATTGGATTATCTTCTTTGTCTTTATTTATTATATTGAATATTTTGATAGTTTGCATCTTTGTTCGTCGTCTACAAAACATTATTGGAGCAAGCGATTATCATAGGTTCGAACCTATAAACCAACTAGTAATAAAGCAATTAAGTAATCCATTAGATAAAACCCTTAATTACATTTTTATTTAGGGCAAATCTCCTGTTGGCCTAAATGGTGATCCAATTTTGCCTAGATACTCGTATGTATCAATGTATGTCAGTCTATGGATAGGATTTAGATCAGATTTTTACTGATTCAAATCTAATCTGATAATCTGACAGATTTTATTTTTGTGATTCATATTTGAATCCGTTAACCATTCGATTCAATGCAAATAACTTAGTTTTAACTAAATTTTAATAAATTACATCTAATTTTTTACTTATTCTTTTCAAATAATCACTTAATTTCTTTAATATTTATACAAAAATATATAAATATTTTGAATTGGATATAAGTATATCCAAATCCGAATCCATGAAATATAAGATATCAGATTCGAATAATCAATTAAAAATATCAATACATATCCCGCTAATCAGGTTAGAATCAAATTCAAAATAAAAATTTGATTCATTGACGGACTTAATGTTGATTTTATATGTATCCTTGCCATCATTTTGGATGTTGGTGTGGCCTACATTTATGTAAGGAGAAAGAGGTAAGTGATGTACATTCTCAACATTTTTTTTGTTTGGGGGGGAGTAGTTGAATGTTGTATGTGGGTTTGCTTGGGGTGTGTCTGAGGAGTGGATGTCTTATTCTGGGGATGACTTACAAAAAGTAAGTGAACGTATTTTTGTACAATAGCTCAAATGTCTCTGGTGGACCATTTTTTCCATTGAGAAGATTTGAGGAAATCTTCTCTAGGGACTCTTCTCTTTTGTTGCTATTCTCCTACGGATGATACCCTTTCATCATCAATATCTTTGGTTTATAATAGCTAATGTTACGACAGGACATATGGGCCAAGGGACAGTCTCAAATAGATAGTTTCTACGAGAGTAGGCCTCCCAAAATGGTCACAGAGGCGTGCAAAGGCAGTAGGACAAAGTCTGCTGGCCCTAAAACACTACAGAGTTGCATAACATAGTTTCAATAGTAGATTTGGCCACTGCTAAATGTAATACTAATAACATCTACCACAAGCTGCAGTTTATCTGGAAAAAAATGAATTTCTTATTGATTGTGCACATCTAGAGACGGGACTAACAGAGCAGGTGCAAAATTCACTCACAAGTCACAAACACTGAAGGTAAATTAGCAGTCTAGTTCCTGAGTTAAACCATGAACAGCGAAATTCGAAAATTCAAGCTACAACTTTAAGAACTTTCTCTGTGCAGACAATCTAACCAAGATAATCCATCGCTGAAATACATACATCAGTTGAAATTTAAAATGTACACCGTAACTTTTCCTTTAAATCTACGAAATTGTGTACACTTGTGTATACTACAAAGACGTATGAAAATGAGATACAATATTAAGATTGTATGCTGTAGAGACTTCTGCAGGGGTGCCAGCATTCATATTGAAAAAATAAAATAAAAAAAATCATGGCACAGAATATTTTCTAAGTTGACTTGGTTAACCAGGAGGTCTCCACCCCTGTTATTACTCTTATGCCGAGTAAACAAGTCACAGGGCCAGACCTCTTGGCTTTAGATACGTGTCTGAAGAATGGCAATTGCTATGTCATATAAGGGCTGATTCTACAGAAATTAGTTTCTTATGTAAACTATGCCAATAAGGGCTCCATTAAAGGTTTTGAAGTAGAAGTGTGGAGATTCATCGTGGAAGTAATCACCACGCCAAGAAGTGAACAAACTGCTGGAACGAGACCCAATCCTAATCTTGTGACTGAAAAACAAAGAAACTTGTAATTACATCCCTCAAGGTATGTAGAGGAACCTGCACAAAAGTGAAGCGTGTCAAGTGAAAAATTTTGGTTCATGAACCAAAAATCAACTCATCAGGATGAGATAACTACATGTTTAGTAGAAACAAATAAATGAAAAGACATACAACTAATTTCCAACGAACAAGTTTTTTGAACATGACCCAGCACGCAGAAAGAACTTCATGTACAAAATCCCACATTCAAGTGGGTAACACCAAAGCAAAAATGAAAAATCTATAAGCAATGAAATGGTATGATTAATCTGGTCAATCACATTTGGAGGTTGTTTTTGGATACGACTACATATGTCAAGAATTGCAGATACAGTTTCCAACAGAACTCCACAACAGTCCAGAAACACACACCCAGTATTAAACCCAGAAGTTTTGAGTTTGTGAAACATTAAATGGCAGCATGACATACTCTGATATGACTCAATAATGTATAATGCCACCCCGCATAAGACTTTGTCCAAAAAACTCAGTGATCCATAAACAAAAGCACAGCCATTGAGATCTTCACCAACTAGAACACTTTGCATGCCCACTCCAGTCACCTGTTACTCCAAAAACTTCAAATCAGCAACTGTAAGCTAAGGTTAATGAAAACATGATTAAATAAGTAAATAACAAGCACATGGAGACACAGATGATTCATAGTTTCCTAGTGCCAATTTAATCACTTCATATTTAATTTAGTTCCTTTATATGTTACTAGACTGTTCTCCACAGAACACTATCTTTTATAACAGGCACGACGCTTGACCTGAGTGGCTAATTTTGATCCTAACCCAGACGTTAATTCCAGCACAAAACTAGAACATTATCCCAATTTCTAGACTTTGTTAATATATCTACTGTCATAATAAAAATCACAAAATTTAATAAGAGAATCTCCGAAGTCATAACTGTTGCAAAAGCAGTCACCATGCACATACTCTTGTTCAAACTTCATCCACTTTACAAATTTTAGTAAGAACCATATTTGACATAAGTTGGTTGGTTGAACCGTGCCTTGAGATGGACATAATGAACCAAAGTGACATAGACCTTTACACCGCACAGAATTCAGTACATATCAAGACCGGTTTTTGTAACGTACCGTCATTAGAGCATTTGCTATGCCAATAAATATTGAAAAAATGTACATGAAAGCACTCATGCTTTTTGGTAAAAAGAGGATCCCTGCACCGCAAAATGTCCAAAGAACACCTCCAGCAGAATAAAAGGCCTTCAGGAGTTTGCCGGTCCATGTTATCTCCTATAACGTATATACCTTAACGTGAATAGGAGAAACAAATTTTTAAAAAAGGAATATTTAAAAAAATAAATAAATAAAAAGAGACCTGAAGAAGGATGGAGACAATGAAGCTGCAGATATAGATGATGGCAGGAACCTAGCCAAAAGGGTTAACCGTGATTACATGCAACCATTAAAATTTTCTCACAATAGAGGCAGCATGCTTAAAAAACTCAATGTCAACAAGGTTAGTGAAAATACCAATGCTTTAGAAGATTGACCCATCTTAAGATCGTTAATGGCATAGAATGCAAGAAGTGCCTGAGACAAAGAAAAGAATAAAAACTAAAGAGAAGCAAAAGGAAATAAATAAGCCATCTTGATGTAGAAACTAATGGGAGTATTGTAACTAGAGCTCAATCAAGCATGTCCCTGTTAGTTTGAGCAAATCAGGGTGTTGCCCGAATATTCTCAATTGTGAATCATTTGTGATTGTGTAAGGGAATATATTCCATTTAGAGAATTAAGCGCTGACCTGTGACACATTCGTAACTAGTCTGGTGAGCACATATGCAAGAGAAACTTGGTAGTATAGAACTTTCTTAAACCAGTAAGTCCAAGAGATTCTTGTGTAAGTTTTGTGGTCAGCCACCTGCTTCAATCTACACAAGAATGTAGATGATTTCTGTAATCAGGTAGCTGTCTGAATGGCAGAAATCAATATTTAAGTGAACAAAATAATGGCAAAAGCCACCAATTATGCATGATATCAAGTGCCCACACCCCTTAACTAGCTGCCTGGACCAGGATTGATTTCTGAGTGGACAAAAAATGGAAAAGCCATTGATTTATGCATGATATTAAGTGCATAACGCCATAACAGTTTAAAAATAATTGAAAATTCAAGAATAGGTATGTTGGTGCTACATTTTTGGCACGGCAAGTTTTTCAGCAATTGATTTAACAGAAATACCACCCAACTTTCTTTGCTGGCCTAACTTCAAGAAAATATGATTTCCTTTACCATTGGATCTCAATGGAGAACAAAATGCTTCTCCTCTTTAAGCAAACAAAGTAGGAAAAGAAAATGGACTCAGTTATCAAGTCAAAACTTACTTAAAACCAATAATAGGTCAGATAATCAAATTTTAACACCACAATCTCAATAATTGCATGGAAAAATAAGAATGCGGTGGGCAAACCTTGGCTCCTTGGTCCCGATATGAAATATGCCCACAAAGCAACATCCAATGAATATGGATGAATATGCTATCCATCGGTACTGTTCATTCATGAAGAAAGTAAGATCACACCCAAAATTAAATTCTTAAATCACTAGGAGAACGTTATTCAGATCAAGATACCTGACTTTCAACATCAACTGGCATCTCTGACGAGCTAAAATTGAAGATTATTAGAGCAACTCCATATAAGCTGAGGTTGGCAGCCTTCAAAAAGTCATGGGTCAGAAGAGGAGAGTAACATAGTGATATGTTTCATATTCAGATTTCTAACCATTGTGAAAGCATTGCGACAGCTAGCCAAAACTACTCTGCTTGTCGGATTCAGTGTGATGCAATTCACCATAGACCTGCAATGGACAGATAATAAATTATTGATTCATGACGATAAGACATAAGTGTATTTTGGTCTCAGGTTTATGATGGAGGCTGCAGAGGAAACGGGTGAACCATAGGTGAACCAATGTCTTGGTGTACATACCAATCACAGTTATTCAACTTATCTCGATTGCAAAACGAAAAACTCTTAAATGTGCAAAACGAAAAAAAATAACGTTGAATAATGAAGACACTGAAATAAAGAAATCCAAACAAAAACTCTTAAAGTTTGCATAGTTGAATAATGAAGATACTCTGATACTCTTTGACACTGAAATTGATGCATGAAAAGCAGAAAAGATTGATAATGAAGACACGTTAAATCACGAGTGCAAAATAATATAATCTGTCTACTGTTGGAAATGTCATTTCAATCTTTGGTGAAGTCCCTGCCAGATAAAACTGGAGAAGGATGTGTATTCCATTGACTGAAATTACCACTAGAAAACAGCATCTTCGTTGAGAACGGTACACATGAACAATGTTTGAATAACATCATAGAAAATCCATATTAGTCAATTACGGTGGTGGGAAAATTATATTGGATTCAAAATATAGAACCAGACTTAGCATCATTTGCACAAAGTGGCTGCGCTGTTAGCCCAAGCTTTTACCACTGCATCATGCAATGGCTCCTACCATAAAAAAATCAATGACACAAGAAAAAATAGCCCCACTGATAAGTAAAGTATTACTACTCGGTCTGCTTATTTCTCCTAATATTAAAAAATATATAGCACAGAGTATGGGACAAAGTAAATCATTACATGTGTGAAACTTGAGTAGCAGCCCAGCCAATATTGAAGATAGCTGCAAACGTACTATATCCAATTGTTTGCAGAGATGATGAATTGGAGCCAAGAATTTTGCAAGGTAGGCAACCGCCAAAAACAGAAGAAAATGAAACGGCAACCACAGCAGATCCTGCACCGTGCCATATTTTGAAATGTCCAAACCTGTCTATCTATCAGGTGAAGGAATACATAGTTAGTTCAATCACACAAATGTCTCTCATTTACTGGCAATCAAGGAAAAAATAATTAAACAATACGAAACATTGATTCCAGGTAAATAGAGATGTACATAAATTAAAGTGAAGCTCTGATCAATCAAAACAAGTGCTCCTCTAGTAAAAGACCTCAAGTGTTAACCAATATCTGCTCCTGGCATTGTCTCATGCCCTCCTTCCTCCACCACATAATATGAACATCAAGAAGCAAGTAACTGGGTTAGAGAACTGTGTCAGGGTGCCATTGCTTGGTATAGCAACAGAAGCTTGGGTTGCCAAGAATAATCACATAGGGTTCGAGTTTGAGAGAATACAATCCACCCTGTAACAGCCTCACATTGGGGGACAAAACACCTATCAATGGTCTATTTAGTTTGGTTTGGTCTTCTTCTAGTCCATCCCTCAACCCCTGCATGGGTAAAACCAGTATTGAGTAGCGAGCATTCTTAGATTTGTTTCATGTCTCAGAATACTCAGATAGCAATTGGAATGGCTGGAAACATTAGAGTGGGATACACTAATGGACAAAATTGTCAATTGAAAGAAGTTTCATTCTGTTTGGTTGTTGCAAGATTGAAAGGACAAATTGAAATAAATACTCTACTATGCAAGCTTTTGGTCACATGAGATCGACCATTTCCTCCAGACTAAAGCTGAAACTACCTATTTTGTTGTACAATGAAATTCACAGAAAATTACCAAACAATTAACCTTAAAAACATTTATGCTTCTGTGACAGTTTGACAATTGAGCAAATCACTGAAGCATGAACACAGCAATACAATTGCACAAATAAAAAGTCTGCAAGAGAAACGAAATACAACAGACAGTCTACGTACCAACGAACTATTGCGACCATAAATATAGTGGGGTTAAGTGAAAGACTCGTAATAAGGTTCTTCTATGTAACAAGAAATGCAAAATATGTCAAAATGCTTCTAAATAAAATGAATGAATAAATAGCATATATGGTTCTAAAGGTACCAGTTCACCAGCAAATATAGTTGCAAATCCATCAGCTATCTGACCAGAAAACATGACAGCAGCAGCATTGCTGTGAAATACAAAGGGCAACAAACAGAACTCAATATGCAGATCTAAAATACGGCAACATATCAGAAAAGCTGAAAATCAAGTATCAGTGAAGGGCAAAGAGGTGTAGAAGTTTCAGTCGGCCAAAAATATAAATAAGAAAAAACCACCAAAATTAATATTGTAACTACAGAAACATTAAAATTCGTCAATGAAAACTGACATCATTATACTATAATGTCTCAGCCCAACTGCATGTGATATTGTCTATTTTGGGTTGCCTCTCATGACTTTCAAATAACAGCGCTTTTGCATATAAAGCATAGAGACCTCACTCCCTCCCAAGACCTCTTGGACGGACGGACTTTCACCTGTCACAATCCACCCCTTAAAGGCCATACGTCCCTGTGTGGACCTGCTCAAACTCCTCAAGCTGGTCCCATATGGGACCCACCTGAGCATGTCACCCTATTGAGAGCCCGTCCTAACTAGTCCCCAAGCACGTTTCCCCATGGGAACTGTCCAAGCACATCTCTCTCTGGGGCCCACCCCACCACCACGAAGTACGTTGGGATCTGATACCACCTATAACATCCCATCGCAATTGCATACATATTGTCTATATGGAGTTGTCGTTAAAACTTTCAAAAATATAGCACAACAACCTTTTCTAGCCGGACAATGTGGGACAAGTTCATGGACCAAGTACCTCAGTAACTTTCTCATCTCACCCTTGCTCAGGGACCCTTGGCCTGTTGGACAACTGGACTTTCAGTTGTCACATAAACCAATAAACTGCGATAGTTTATTACAGAAAAAGACCCAACAACATAAACCTGGGATTGTGAGAGTCCGTTCTGCAAATAGACAAGTTATAATACCCAACAAGATCAACACTAAATGAAAATGTTAGTCGGAAGTGCGCTAAAATAAGAAAATAACTTATGAGCAAAAATTTGTTTAATTTTTCAGAATATGAAGATCTAAATTCATCACCAATATATAATTCTATCATTTTGCAAGACATTGNTGAGAGTCCGTTCTGCAAATAGACAAGTTATAATACCCAACAAGATCAACACTAAATGAAAATGTTAGTCGGAAGTGCGCTAAAATAAGAAAATAACTTATGAGCAAAAATTGTTTAATTTTTCAGAATATGAAGATCTAAATTCATCACCAATATATAATTCTATCATTTTGCAAGACATTTGATCCTATTGGCATTTTTCTTGCCCATAAATCACAGATGAAGTTCTAATACACTCAAAAAGGTTCTACCTTCAACCATGATGGGATAGCGGATGTTGAAGCATGTAAGGAAGAGCAAACCACACCAGTATTTTTTTCCTTATGGGAGAGAGAGTGCCTGCACTCTAGTGNAATTGTTTAATTTTTCAGAATATGAAGATCTAAATTCATCACCAATATATAATTCTATCATTTTGCAAGACATTTGATCCTATTGGCATTTTTCTTGCCCATAAATCACAGATGAAGTTCTAATACACTCAAAAAGGTTCTACCTTCAACCATGATGGGATAGCGGATGTTGAAGCATGTAAGGAAGAGCAAACCACTCCAGTATTTTTTTCCTTATGGGAGAGAGAGTGCCTGCACTCTAGTGGGGAGGAAAATTGTTTGAATATGAGGACCATGAAACAAGTTAATGTGCATTGAAGTTAGAGGTGACAAGAAAACTCTCATATCTTGAACATGAATAGCTAGAGCCATGAATTTCGGAATATTAAAAAGGTAAATACTCTTTTCGTCGCTTTTTTTATGTCTGCCTGACGACGGATGTGAATATTTTGAAATGGAGATGTTCGCCTTTTGTAACAAGTGGACTGACGGTATCAATCAATATTATAGAGTTGCAGCGCTCACGAATTATCAAAGCTTAAATCCATGCCTGCAATGGCATGATAACAGCTGCAAAACTTCAACCCTACCAAATTGTGCATCCAATGTCTCCTGAACCTTGCTGTAGGTTCCATCCATAGCATAAATTTTTAAATGGCAATATTGCACCTAAATTGAGTACAGCTGACATGTCAAAGCTTGAAGATGACTTCTAAGCAAGGCTGTTTAGCCATCCTAACTAATGTAGATTGGAAGCCCCAGAAAGTAGAACCACAGCACCTACTATTGCACCTTCCTTTTTTTTTCTTTTTTTTTCTCCCCAGGCTAGCGATGCATGAAGCATCGCCCAAAGGCCCCAGTAGTGCACGCTCCTGTTATGACCTTCAGAGGCAATATGCCATGGATTCAGTTGACTTGAAGCCAAAAGGCTAATACCCAATATTGCACCTTAATGTGAGAAGTCAGCCACCTAATATATTGGAGGTATGCCCTACTTGAATCCACTAAAAGACAGTCATTCTAGAAATACCACAAATTTCAACCGACTACATCCTAGGCCTTACTGCGTTAAAGTGTCCTCCAATCATATTGTTACATAACCCGATAGAAAATTTAATGAAAACTTCTGCTGAATCAACATTGCAAAGTGGTCATCTATTAGCATTGAAGATAGCCTAACTCTGAATGGATGACTCCATTTTATGACAAAGTAATTAGGATTGCTAAAACGCAGTTCCAACTTCCAAGGATGGCATTTATTAGCATAGTTACAAATAGTTCATAGTGGGAGCCAAGACATCTAAAAAACACCCCATTCATTTTTTATCTTTTTGTTCTCATTGCCATTCATTTTGCACCAAAGACATTGCTATGTAATCTCTTCACATTGTTGCTTAAATGTCTATCATATTTCCTAATGCAACCTTATTTACGAAAGCAACAAACCATAATTTCTATTCATATATCTTTATTCTTGTGAAAACTTTCACATTCAGATTCAAATTATACAACAATAGAAAAGGAACTAATAAATTCAAAAGAAAGCTATAAATAACACCAAATTAGATATCAAGTAATAAGAATGAACCTGGGGGCCAGTCCGATATCCGTCAAGAACACTAAGAGATAAGTAAACCAACAGGCTGATGTTATGTCATTGAGCATGTGTCCCACACCATAATATAAGATAGAGCGCCTTTGAAGGGGTTTGGAGCAAGATTGTTCATCTCCCATACCATCGACCATCACACGAAGTGACCAAGTAAAACTTTGGATTTCACGATCAATGAAACCCTGCAAAGTAACAATTTGTCAATTGAAGATTCAAAAACGTAAGCACATTTTACGAATTATACGCAACAATTTGATTCGCAGAGTATTGCAACCATGCAACAACACTATATCATAAACCAATAAACTTCTTGTTAGACTAAATCAATGTTACCCAAATCGTGAATCAATTTGATACTTGATATTGAATACGTGATAGGTTTTATAGCAATTCATTTTGACTCTCTTGTATTGATCTCTTTCACTACTATACAAAATCATATATAATAATACATCCATAAACATAGTCCATAACTATTTAGTTTACATTAGTGCCCGAATTCCTATTGTATAAAATTTTATATCCACACACACTAAGTCAATTAATATTCATTTTATACTTGTGATACATGTTTCAAAGCAAATGATTTAGGATTAATATTATAATTTGAGGTCGAACATTTAAGGGATTTGGATCGCGAACCCACCCCATTTGGTCGTTAGAGGTTTATCAATTTCTGGTAACTCTGTGCTAAATACAAGAAGGTCCAGTTAATCTATAAATCGTTCTGAACTAACCTATGAATTCTTTTGCTGCAATCTGCCAATATGGTTTCTATTGATTGAGGAATCTACAAGCAGTTTTATTCCTGATAACCCTATTGCAACTTTTCCCTAAATTTATCAAAAGAGAGTCACAACTCAAAGGAAAACAGGCATCTATGAAGGGTTTGAAAGCTGCAATGGTGGATGAGTTGTGACAACAGTCCTTTATTCGGTAAGCATACCATATCTCCAACTGATGTAGCCTGTATTTATCTCTTATAATCCAAAATTGCCGAACCATCTGAAAGAACCCAAAAAATTCACTATTTATTTTGCTCAAAATCAACAATCAGATTTTCTTGATTCCTAATTGTTCCAGATACAATTGACATTACACCCGCATCAGAATTTCCTAATCCTGAACTTCCCCCACGAACAAAACCATCATAAATCCACCTCCCGAAAAAAATCACCACAAATACTGGAAGTTTTCATATTGGGCAAAAGATACAAAATTCCGCTCAAAGCAAGGATTCATCAAATTGTGGAAAGAAATCCAAAAATATCTTTCTCCCCACTTCTTCAAAATCACCCCTAATTAACTACACACTTCTCATCAATTACCCACAAAAAAACTGAAATAAAATAAGTAACAGAACTTGAAATAAAAGAAATGCAAAGTTCAAAGCCAGAAACATCACGAACCCTTAACAACTGATACGTTATAACCAACAATAATAACTTAACAGCAAAGGGCGGCTCTACAAACACACACACACACACAATATATATGTATGTATGTGTATGTACGAATATGATTTTCAGAAGAAATTGGCATTCAATGACCAAAAAAAAGAAGAAATTGGCATTCAAAGAGAAACCCATCCACTTACTTGGGCAGAAGTCTTACCTTGGACTCAGACACAAACAACGAGAGAGAAAGAGACTTGATGACTTCTGAGGTTGAGGG
>CAUOFW020007057.1:566658-579630 GCA_963454935.2 Ilex paraguariensis | reverse complement strand
GTACGTCAGTAGCTTTATCCTGGAGTAGAGGAGGCGTCCAGGACGGGGTACCTCTCGGCACCGAGGAAGGCTGATCTCGGGGACCGAGGGAGGTATGCTTCCGAGGTACATGGGTGACCGAGGACACGTGTTGTTGTATAATACACCGAATGCATGATCCTATATGAGAGGTAACTCGGGGGCGAGGACATTCGTTTGCCGATGGTGCTTAAATCCAAGCAACACTGTTCTAGCAAACCGAGGACACGTGTCTTCATCATAGGGCTTTTCAGAAGAGTCTCATCAATCCCTCTGGCTCGATTTCACCCATACAATATGAAAGGTCCAATCCCAACGTAACCGGATTGTTATGTATGTTATTTTTGTGTCGTGTTATTTTTAATATATTTCATGATCGTATTAATAAAAAAATATTTAATTTATAATAAATTATATAATATTTTTTAAAAATTATAAAATAATTATTTTTTGTCTATAGTAGTACCAATTGAATACCTATTTTTATGTCTACAATATTCGTTAATTGTATTATTCATGTCTAATTTTAATTTGATATATTTATTTTATGTGTTAATTAATTAGGTCATTTTCGAGTTTTTGTCAAGTGGGGTGTGTGTTAAATTCGAGTTAGTGAATAAAATTGAAACCTTTGCAAAACATGAATAGACAAAAATATTATTAAAGTATAGTGTCGAAAAATAATATTTTGAAATGGTAAACAGACCTCGTAGTACAAAGAGATAAGAGGTCCTGAACACCAACAAGGATATCTAAATAGAAAGCAAGTGAGAGGAATTGACTAAACAAAAGTGTAGCACCACATGAGTAACACTCCACCAACAATGACTTCCAATCCTAACCATTCCTTGCCTCTTTGACACCCACTACCCTCTGGACTACTTGTTCCACTGCTTTTGGCACTTGTGGGATTGTCTTTTTTAGCTGCTGGAAAAATATTCAGACAAATAAATAAACATATAAAAAAAGTATAATCAACATTATACATAAATCATTTATTGAAAATCCTATTAAACAAGGGTAGAATACATTGGTGACCCCCCGGCGTATTTTTTTTTGGATTTAATGGTTAGGATATTTACACTAACTTATGCACACTTTGACTAATCTCTTTATCAGTTCAGTCAAAACAGACCATCTAAGTCGGAAATAGAGTATTTATGAGGGATAAATCTCTCATGACTTGACCTTAAAAAGTAGTTGAGAATCGAATTCAAGACGTCTGAATTTACAATTCATATATATTACTACCTGATCTGTCTCTTGGAATTAATCCCCGATATATGCTCTTGGTTTAGTTCGGTCTTCGGTCCGTCCCCAACTTTTAATTTGGGCATTTTGGTCAATCACCAATGTATTTTACACTCTTAAGAAACTAAAAGCAAAAGTTTCACAATGGGGCCTTACCACTAGGAACAGGGCTACTGGCGGTGTCATTGGAGCCATGACCAAATTGATAGAAAACCTGAGCATCTGTTGAATTTGGAGGCAAGTTGAGGAGAGCTGCATGCATCCATTACAATCATCAAAATTACTAACCAACATGGTCCATAGAATTTCATCTCCGACTAGAATAAAAGAATAATTATTTTTCGGGGTGGCATGCCCCCGAAAAATCCTATGCACTGGTCCTGGGTAAGTCTTGCCAGTCAAATGGACAGGCCGCCCCGACTGTCAACCCATAGACCGGATCAGGATAGCCCGTTGGTTTTTAAGGATAAATCACATGTCGTTATAAAAATTAACGGTTACAACACAAAATCTCATATGCATGCAATCATCATTTTATACGGCTAGGGAGAGTTAAACTTAAGAAGTGCCCTTGGTCAATCATAGAACCAACCTAACTTATCAGGTTCTCCTATATTATAGAAGAGTTTACTTACCAGGGCACTGAGAAACATTGGCAGGAGCATTGCAAACTGAGGGTAGGCCTAAAGCAAGAGTGACATTGATACTGAGGCCTAGATCTGGATCATTTCTATCTTCAATCACCACGCACAGACACTTCTTTTTGGTCTTGAGGACTTGTTTTAGGCCAGTGCAACAGTCTGGTGTAGGAGCTTGTGCATTCCCACTAACATATGGCAGACAAGTTGCTAGTCCAACCAGTTGCTCTGAACACTCCTCTCTGTCCTTGGCTGCATCTGGGGCTGCAAAAGAGAACAGTATAGACAGTGACAGTGAGATAAGTGAGAGAACCAACAACTTCTTGTGTAAAGCCATTGAAGAAGTCTAAGCTACAGAGAGGAGATTTTGTGAAAATTTTTTTTAGAGAGAGAGAAAGCGAGAGAGAGAGAGAGAGAGAGAGAGAGAGAGAGAGAGAGAGGTTTAAGTTCAATTCATGTGGTGGGTATTTATAGATAAAGTGATTTTGAAAAGTTAAGAGGGTGGTGGTGGAGGGAATGTGGGATCATCTCCACTGAAATCTCCTTAATCATTAGGGTCACAGCTATTGTGGCAACTGGTAGCATGAAGTGCTTTGAAACTGTTTTCAAACATATCCAGTTCAGGAGAAAAGATGTAGACTCCTCAGTTTAGCTTGGCTAGAGGTGCAATTTGTGCAGATCATCCTATTTTAGCTTGGGAAATATTCATCATTTAGATAGAGATTTATATAGTATTCGAGTCGGGATATATATTAATTCTTGTTCAATATTAGTAAATTTAGGTAAACTCACAATGAATTCATTATTTGAGATTCAAAATCTATTTTTTATATATAATTGTCATGCATTTACTAATACAAGTTCAACTCGAGAATTGAAGTTGGGTGTAAACTTGAGTCGTGTACTCCAA
Organism: Ilex paraguariensis; assembly: GCA_963454935.2. Taxonomy (NCBI): domain Eukaryota; kingdom Viridiplantae; phylum Streptophyta; class Magnoliopsida; order Aquifoliales; family Aquifoliaceae; genus Ilex; species Ilex paraguariensis. Next base: position 576,813 of record CAUOFW020007057.1, on the reverse strand, counting down.
TCATTGAACTTAAATATAGAGTTGCGTGATATTAGTTCAAAAATCTAAATAGAAACGATACTCAAAACAAAAGATGAAATTCTTGATTATTAAGTGAAGTACAAAATATGAATTCTCTAATCTAGAAATCCCAATTGACCTCTCAACCTATCTAAATCACTTGAGCTGCAACCATAGTTTTTGTATGCTATAATTGCATATTGNAGAGTTGCGTGATATTAGTTCAAAAATCTAAATAGAAACGATACTCAAAACAAAAGATGAAATTCTTGATTATTAAGTGAAGTACAAAGTATGAATTCTCTAATCTAGAAATCCCAATTGACCTCTCAACCTATCTAAATCACTTGAGCTGCAACCATAGTTTTTGTATGCTATAATTGCATATTGCAAGGCAAATGAAAAGAACTAGTACAATAGGGTTCTCCGCAAAGGATTAGTGGTTGAAAAGTGTTAATAGTATAAATTTTCCTATAACTTTTGAGATGATTTAGTGGTTGAGTTTAATCTCTAGTAATCCGGAGGATTTAAGTTCAATTATTTTCCACACTTCATAAAAATTAATTACTTTTATCTTTTTAGNGCTATAATTGCATATTGCAAGGCAAATGAAAAGAACTAGTACAATAGGGTTCTCCGCAAAGGATTAGTGGTTGAAAAGTGTTAATAGTATAAATTTTCCTATAACTTTTGAGATGATTTAATGGTTGAGTTTAATCTCTAGTAATCCGGAGGATTTAAGTTCAATTATTTTCCACACTTCATAAAAATTAATTACTTTTATCTTTTTAGGGACATACTCTAATTCAATTTGAGCTATGATGATTAGCCATTAAATTCGAGAGAATAGTCCCCGAAAATCTAGATATTCCATAACAAAAAAAAAAAAAAAGTAAACTTTCCTTCCCTTTTTCTCTTCTTCCTTCTTGGAAANGAGACATACTCTAATTCAACTTGAGCTATGATGATTAGCCATTAAATTCAAGAGAATAGTCCCCGAAAATCTAGATATTCCATAACAAAAAAAAAAAAAAAAAGTAAACTTTCCTTCCCTTTTTCTCTTCTTCCTTCTTGGAAAAAGTTTTCTATTATTTGATAGAGTAAACTTTTATAAATTTCAAGGTAGGTGATGATTTGATAAAAAAAAAAAAAAAAGTTGGTGATGAATTGCCAAGAAAAAAAGGATAATGTGTGGACTTCACCAACCCCACTATGGGCAGTGGGACCCTGCCAGACAGATGTGAGGCCTCCTCTTTCAGCCATTGTTAATGTGTGCCACTAGCCAAAGATGCTATTAGATTTGAGGGATAAGGTTACATAAAAAAATATCGTGTTGAAANGACTTCACCAACCCCACTGTGGGCAGTGGGACCCTGCCAGACAGATGTGAGGCCTCCTCTTTCAGCTATTGTTAATGTGTGCCACTAGACAAAGATGCTATTAGATTTGAGGGATAAGGTTACATAAAAAAATATCGTGTTGAAATTGATGTAGAGTTATTACTTTTTATTTAGATGATTTATAGTTGTTAATAAAAAAATAATAAAGTAATGAAAATTAAAATTAAAATATAAAAATTTTATATGCCACGTATTTTTATTATATAAAAAATAAATATATTGTTTAAAAATATCTGAGTTGATTGAGAGGTGACCGATTCGGTCAGTCAAAAAATAAGATAATAGAAGAAGATGTGTCTAGTTTGGTGTTGTTAACGTAACTTTCTCGATTTATAGTTCTTNTTAAAATATAAAAATTTTATATGCCACGTTTTTTTATTATATAAAAAATAAATATATTGTTTAAAAATGTCTGAGTTGATTGAGAGGTAACCGATTCGATCAGTCAAAAAATAAGATAATAGAAGAAGATGTGTCTAGTTTGGTGTTGTTAACGTAACTTTCTCGATTTATAGTTCTTCTCCTTTCTCTCTCTTGACCAATGTTCCGACTTTCTGCGCTCAAAAGATCAATTGTTACGACATCATTTTACTTTAACTTTGTTCGAGTTTGACTCATTCTTTTGATTCATATGTATCTTGTCATGTCTACTCCGTTTATTTGTATAACATAAATGTCTTTTTTGANGCTCCGACTTTCTGCACTCAAAAGATCAATTGTTACGACATCATTTGACTTTAACTTTGTTCGAGTTTGATTCATTCTTTTGATTCATATGTATCTTGTCATGTCTACTCCGTTTATTTGTATAACATAAATGTCTTTTTTGACAAAAGTCAATCAAGAAGTCAAAGCAGGAGTCGAGCAAACATATTGGGCGAGGAATCCCTTACTTGTTCAGCTAATAACAAAAAGAACAATGTTATTGGGACCTAATTTATTGACATAATTTGTTGACCTAATTCACTGTAATCTTTAGATTCACTGTAGATCCTATCAAACATTGAAACTTGGTATTGATCCAATGATTCTTATAAAATCACATCATTATATCAGTATATTAAATTAAATTTTTAAGTTCAAATAATATTATTCTATCCGGGCCATCATGACATCATTCAGCATTTGAATGACATCATCAGAGCCTTTTTTTGCAATTTAAATCCTGTGTATAGATCAGGGGGCCACACAATTTAATTTGGGTCCTAAGCGAAAATATTATGCGATGTCTTATAAATATTTANAAAAGTCAAAGCACGAGTCGAGCAAACATAAATTTTTAAATTCAAATAATATTATTCTATCCGAGCCATCAAGACATCATTCAGCATTTGAATGAGATCATCACAGTCTTTCTGTGCACCACTGCAACTAGAGATCATGACATCATTCAGCATTTGAATGACATCATCATAGCCTTTTTTTGCAATTTAAATCCTGTGTATAGATCAGGGGGCCGCACAATTTAATTTGGGTCCTAAGCGAAAATATTATGCGATGTCTTATAAATATTTATTTAGTCATATTAAATACTTATTAAAATATATTTATTTATAAATTATTTATTTTGTCTTTTGAGATATAACATACTAATTCAAATTTTACAAATAAAAATTGTGTGAATCTCAATCAAATATAATAATACATACTATTTGTTTAAGATAAAAGAGAAACATAATTGAAAATTAGGTTGACTAGTAAAATAATTTTTTTATAAATGTATATCAAAATAAGAATTTATACGAGTTGAGTAGTCTTAAAATAAATGAGATATTGTTAAATATTACAGAGAANTCAAAATAAGAATTTATACGAGTTGAGTAGTCTTAAAATAAATGAGATATTGTTAAATATTACAGAGAAAAAAAATAATTTTTAAATAAAAAATTTTAGTAAGACAACTATGGTTAATTAATTTAAGATAACTAGTGTATTACTTCTGCTCACTCTATTTTATAGTCATCTTGTGCATCATAAACAACGTTATTCAAAAATGACGTCAAATTTAACTTATACAAATATAAAATTATTATTCGTACTTATTACACGATAGACAATTAATTTTAATAATAAGATTGCAAAGTGATAATACATATAATATAAATATCGGATGAAATAAAAAAATAAGCTGAACTTCCCTAAATTTTTTTAAAAGAGGTTTTAAATTTTTTACAATAATGCTAGTTGCACTTAATTTAAGAACTAAATACATTAAATAAATAGTGAGTTTTGTTTAAACTTAATACTTACTATTAATTCAATAATTAATATATATTAAGTATTTAAATTATATTCTAAAATAATCATTATTTATTTTATTTTGGAGTTCCAAATTTTTCTTCTACGTTAGGCCCTAGACTATGGCCTAAGTGACCTAAAGGTTGGGCCGACACTGGTATAGATATGCTGGACAAGCAATCGGGAAGAGGCTGATGAGCTTTTTATTTAAGTAATGTTAAGATAAAAGTAAAATCAATAATATCTAAAGAATTGTTTGGCAATGCTATTTATAAATATTTTTAAAGCAAAAAAAATCATAGAAAAAATAAAAAAACATGTTTAATTAATATTTTATGAAAAAAGAAAATTCAAAAAACAAACCTACTTAAAAAAAATTTAAAAACATTACCAAAACGGTACCTATAAAAATTGCTAATTGGTAAAAATTATTGAGCCTTTGTAAATTGGGTTAAATGACCCTTTCTTTCCCTTAAATTGGATTAAGGTGAACCACTCCTATGGTTTTAAATGGTTACCATTCTAAACAAAGAATTAGAGTTGCATTTGGGAAGAAATGGGCTCTGAGTCGCGACTTTAGTGGATCAAATTGGAACCAAAAGTCCATTTAGTAGTCTTGCTATGAAAGGTAGTCTACTTTTCGAATCCCTCTGTCACAATTTCTTTCCCTTTTTTTTTAATGTAATATGAGGGGAAATGGTTGAAATTTGTTTATGCCCTGTTTGGTAGATTTGAAAATAGGGTTGAAGAAAAATGAAGGAAAATAGGATGGAAAAAAAAGGTTTCTACCATTGGGTTGAGAGAAAAAATATGATGGAAAGGAAAGCCGGAAGGATTCTCTTTCCTCCCAACCTATCAAAATCTCATTGTTCAAATTTGGACGAAAAATAAAAGGAAAAAGAGAAGTTAGGCTATTCATTGTGATTTTATTTTTTTGTCTTTTGTGTATTTATCGAGTAATGGTAGATAGATTTAAAATATAGACTTGATGATATGACTGCTAATATATACCAGCCATGTCATCGGTTTTTTTTTAAAAAAAATCTATTTTTAAAGAAAGATCAGATGATTTGACCAATCATCTCCCCTCATCTTCTCCCGTCCCTTTCACGGTTTCACCAAACCAAAACCCGTCAGCCAGCCATAGGATTTCTTTATCTGCTCCTCCCTACCCCCTTCCCTACGCCAAAACTTGTCCACTCAGAAACCAGCCTAATTAAGTTTTCAGAGGGAACTATGATAGGAAAGTCACAAAGAACATCAAAGACCTCACCTAAGAGCCTTATTGCTGCAGGTAGGGTTCCACCCTATGGTATTTCAAAAAACCCTTGAAGACCTCACCCAAGAACCACAACAATCAGTTCGGCTTCGGATGTGGTGAAACAATCGACTGTTCAATTTCTTTTTAAACAAAAAGGTCTTCAGCATAGGGGTGAAAGAGAAAATTGTGTTTGGTTTAGTGAAAGGGAAGGGAGAAGAAGAGGGAAGAGGGAAGGTGATCAGTCAAGTTATCTGATCTTTCTTTAAAAACATAATTTTTTTTTTTTTGAAACTGATGACATGACTGGTACACATAAGCAGCCACATCATCAAATCTATATTTTAAGTCTAAATTGTAAGTCTGTGTAGCATTACTCGTATTTATCATTTATCAAACACATGTATGGAAATTAAGTATGCTACCGTCTAGCCGAATTCCAATGACCCCTTTTTCTCTCTCTCTGAATTAACAAACTCATAAAATAAATTATGACCGAAAAAAATAACGAAGTATGTTATTTCGATATAGAAAATTTATATACTATCTCCTAACAAGTGTGTTATTTTAAAAAAATTATTTTATATATAGAAACTTTATTTTTCATATATAAGGGTATAATGGTAAATTAAGTTTATACATATTTTTTTGGGAGAATTACACTCAGACCTTCTTAGGTTTGTCACTTAATCACTCAGACTCTTTAACATTTGAAATATTACACACAAACCCCTTGAGGTTTGTAAGCATGTAACACTAAGACTCCTGTTTGTAAATATATCCGTTAATAAATTACACTTAGACTCCCCTAAAGTTTATGGGTATATAATATTTAGATCCTTTAAGTTTAAATTATTATATTTAGACAAAAAAATACTCCAATTAAATATAAAATATCACATATATTAAATTTTACAACCAAAATTTATGTTCTATTGTATCATTTATTGAAATAAAATTAAAATTAAAATTTTGATTTTTTCTTAAAAAAATCATAACTAGTATATAATTATACTATCTATTGGAATAAAACTAAAAAAAATTAAACAATGGGTCTAAGTCATTCATAATAGAATATGAATTTTACATTCAAAATTCATGTTCTATTATGTTATTTATTGAAATAAAATTAAAATTTTTTTTAAAAAAAAAAAAAACATATTTAGTATATATTTATACTGTCTATTAGAACAAAACTAAAAAATTAAACAAGGAATCAAATTGTAATAGACATAATATCTTTTAGATTTAATTGAGGTAGTTTGGTATGTTAATTTGATTGTTTAAACTACTAAATTAAATTATAATAGACAATATAATTGTATGCCAATTACATTTTTTTTTAAATTAAATTTTTATTTTTGACTTTATTTTAATAAATGATACAATAGAACATGAATTTTGGTTGTAAAAATTAAAATATTTTATATTTTATATTTGATTAAAGTATTTTTAGTCTAAGTATAATATTTTAAACTTAAAGGGTCTAAGTATTATATACCCACAAACTTTAAGGGAGTCTAAGTATAATTTATTAATAGATATATTTACAACAGGAGTCTAAGTGTTACGCACTTACAAATCTTAAGGGGTCTGTGCGTAATATTTCAAATGTCAGGGGTTTGGATGATTAAGTGACAAATCTCAAAGGATCTGGGTGTAATTCTCTCTATTTTTTTTTTCATTTTTTCTCTAATACTATACAATGAAAAATTAATCTCTCAAACTTTTTATCGATCATACCAAACAAAAAAGAGAGTATTTTTTCTTCCTCAAATGATGAAAATTTATCCCTCATATTTTTGCGTCTTTCTAACTTTTCATCTCTCTTAACAAATGAATCATTAGTCTCTAACACACATGTAGTTAATAATAAATCGTGTTGTGTCAGAGATGTGCTGTGTCTAAAAGATCTCGATCCAATTCGTTTTTAGTTTTGCACATAAATTTATATTATGTTGGGTTTATTTTGTATATTAATTGTTTATCTATACTATTATAAAATATCACAAAAGTAAAAAAAATTTAATTGACCATAATAACCTTAATAAAATAACAAATTACCTTGATCAATTATTTTTTTTAAATCTTCTCCAATTAATTACATAATATTTGTGATGAGTTAAGCCCAAATAGTCTAATTCATGTGTTAAAGTCCAACTCCAGTTGAGGAGCCCAACCTCATTTTGAATCTACCAAGCCCAAGACAGTCCAAGACCGGTTAGACTTTTTGCTTAGCACGTCATCAAGAGGAGAGCATGAGAAGCTTATCTGCACCACCGAAGGAAACGACCCAAGCTTTGACCACGTTTCATGAAGAGCTCCCCAACCTCCTCCTTCTGTTGAGGATAGGTCATGATCTCCACCAGAATGATCTCTTAGCTACGATAAAGTAGCCTTGAGGATAAGTCATGATCTCCACCAGAATGATCTCTTAGCTGCGATAAAGTAGCCTTGAGGATAAGTCACGATCTCCACAAGAGTGATCTCTTAGCTGCTATAAAGTAGCCCCAATCTGGAGGAGACGAGAGATGAATGTCACGCCCCACCAACACTTACAGAGGACAAACCGACGACCGGAGACCACTTCTTCTTTGATTCTCCATTCTCTCAAAACTTGTATCTCTATTCTCCATACCTCTGAATTAATAAAATACCCGGCAACTGAAGCCATTGAAGAGTGGACGTAGGTCGAATTGACCGAACCACTATAAATTGTGTCTTCTTTAATTCTTTCATTGATTTCACTGCATTTATTATCTACACTTGACAGGTGGTGTGCAAAACCATTTTTGTGCATCATCAGTATGGCGCCGTCTGTGGGAATCGACAAAATTCTCACTCCTGAACATTACATCCATTAACTAATGGCGATCACTACTCGATCCATGAACCAACATGAAGACAATCCTCCACGAGAGGAGGAGGTTGCTCCCCCGCCTATCAACCCTGTTCCGGATACTCTAGCCCCGAATCCCCAACAAATATTGGAGACCATGCAGCAACTGGTTGCTCAAAACCAACAGTTACTGCAACTCATACTTGCTGGACAAGGAGGAGCACCACACGGAGGTGCACAACATGGAGGACCCCAAGGTGGAGCACCACACGGAGGTGCACAACGTGGAGCACCACACGGAGGTGCACAACATGGAGGGCCCCACGGAGGTGCACAACATAGAGCACCCCAAGGAGCTCCACATCCTGGACATCAAGGAGCACCACGCCCTGTTGCTCCACGCCCGGGTGCCCCATTGGGCACCCCACTTCAGGAAGCCCAACATGAGGGAGCTGCACCTCCCCCTCCCCTTGCTTTCCAGGGAGAGGACCCTTATCTCCAGGAGGATGAGGGTGAAAACCAAAGCATGGGGCATGGAAGCCACTTCCATGATCATTCCAGAGGAGCCCCCAATCATTGGGACGAGAAGATAAAGGAGGTACAAAATCAACTCGGTGATGTCTTCAACGCCATGAAGGCACAGGGACCCGAGACTGTTGACCACCTGGTAAGGCGTACTGATACCCCTTTCAAACCTGATGTAGCAAACTACCCCCTCCCTCAGAAGTTCAAAATGCCATCTGTGGAGACCTTTGATGGAACAAAGGATCCACTGGACCACCTCGACACTTACAAGACCTTGATGCAATTGCACAACGTACCAGACGAAATCATGTGCAGGGCATTCCCAACCACATTAAAGGGGTCTGCCCGACAGTGGTTTGCTAAGCTCTCCCCCGCCTCTATTACCTCTTTTGCCGAGCTTAGCAGATCATTCGTCTCACACTTCATAGGAGGGCGTCGCCACCAGAAGCCAGTTACGCACCTGCTTAGTATAAAGCAGGACCGCGAGGAGAGCCTGAGGAGTTACCTCACTCGTTTTAACGAGGAGGTACTCCAAGTTGATGAACCTGACGACAAGGTGACGATGACCGCCTTCTTGGGTGGCCTCCGTTCATCAAGTTTCCTTTTCTCAGTTCTGAAGCGCCCACCGAAGAGCATGCCAGAGCTGCTAGCCAAGGCCCAAAAATACATAAACGCAGAAGACATCACAAGGGCCAGGCGGGGTGAGTCTTCCAGAGCTGGTGAGAAAAGGAAGGAAAGAGAGAAGGACGATAAGAAGGAAACCAGCAACAAATATGGCAGGACAGAGAAAGTCCCTGTCAAGGACCGGCTAGGTCCTGCTCCTCAGAGGAACCGTCAACCTTTCACTCCCCTCAATGCTTCCGTGGAACACATCCTATTCCAGATCCAGGATGACCCCGCGATAAAGTGGCCTGGAAAAATGAAGTCTCCTCCAAATCGCAGAAATCCTAACAAGTATTGCCGCTTCCATCGTGACCACGGGCATGACACCGACGATTGCTACGACCTCAAGAGGCAAATTGAGGAGCTCATCCAGCGTGGTCACTTGCGTCAGTACGTTGCTGGAAGGGAACGTGTACCACAACCTCACAACCAGGAAGATCAGCAGCCTGTGGGGGAAATCCACACTATCTCAGGGGGACTAGCAGGTGGGGGAGAATCACTTTCCGCGATGAAGGCCCATGCCAGGAAGGCAAGACATGTCTACGAGATGCGCCCATCTAAGGTGCCGAAGCAGGAAAGCGACGAGGTCATATCTTTTTCAAACAAGGACCTGGAGGAAATCCAACACCCCCATGACGACCCCTTGGTGCTCACCATGACGGTGGCCAACTTTCATGTGCACAGGATCCTGGTAGATAGTGGCAGCTCTGCAGATATCCTATTTGCAGAGGCCTATGACAAGCTCAATCTGGGCAGGGAGAGGCTACAGCCAATCAGGTCACCCCTCATTGGATTCTCAGGGGAAAAAGTGTATCCCCTTGGATCCATCACACTTCCCGTCACCGCCGGAGTAACACCCCGAAGCTCCACAGTCATGGTCAATTTCCTGGTAATAGAATGCCCGTCAGCCTACAACATCATATTAGGGCGACCAGCTCTTAACACATTAAGAGCTGTGCCCTCTACCTACCATCTCGTTCTCCGCTTTCCAACCTCAAATGGTGTCGGAGAGGTCAAAGGAGACCAAATAACGGCCAGAGAGTGCTATGTATCCTCTATGAAGGCTAGGAAGCCCCAAGAAGCATTACAGGTTGAGGTCCTTGACCCAAGGGATGACTCCGCCACAGAAAGAGGAGAACCAGTCGAGGAACTCATCCTTGTGGTTTTAGAAAGGAGCACCCAGACAGAAGAATTTACATTGGCTCTTCCCTTTCTGAAGAGCTGGCTCCCCT
>CAUOFW020007057.1:358286-560295 GCA_963454935.2 Ilex paraguariensis | reverse complement strand
CAGTCCAAGACCGGTTAGACTTTTTGCTTAGCACGTCATCAAGAGGAGAGCATGAGAAGCTTATCTGCACCACCGAAGGAAACGGTCCAAGCTTTGACCACGTTTCATGAAGAGCTCCCCAACCTCCTCCTTCCGTTGAGGATAGATCATGATCTCCACCAGAATGATCTCTTAGCTACGATAAAGTAGCCTTGAGGATAAGTCATGATCTTCACCAGAATGATCTCTTAGCTGCGATAAAGTAGCCTTGAGGATAAGTCACGATCTCCACGAGAGTGATCTCTTAGCTGCTATAAAGTAGCCCCAATCTGGAGGAGACGAGAGATGAATGTCACGCCCCACCAACACTTACAGAGGACAGACTGACGACCGGAGACCATTCCTTCTTTGATTCTCCATTCTCTCAAAGCTTGTATCTCTATTCTCCATACCTCTGAATTAATAAAATACCCGGCAACTGAAGCCATTGAAGAGTGGACGTAGGTCGAATTGATTGAACCACTATAAATTATGTCTTCTTTAATTCTTTCATTGATTTCACTACATTTATTATCTACACTTGACAAGTGGTGTGTAAAACCATTTTTGTGCATCATCAATTTGCATAACATTTCGTTTTCTTAAAAGAGTTAGACCATACACTTTCTAAGAATTAATATTAAAGTGAAGTAAATATATGAATACCGTTTGGAAGTTGAATCATGGAATATTATAGTGCTGCAAATGCAAGAGTTATCTAGAAGTAATAATGTAATGAATTTTGATATTCCATAATATCTTACTGGTAATTTATTTATATCTACACTACTAATAGAAGTTTTTTAAGATGAAAAACTTTTGAATCTCTATTTTACTTTTATAAAAGATTGCAAAGATTACTTAATCCTTTCACAATTAAATATCTAAATTATCATAATATCTTTATGTATTTAAATCTCTTTTTATAAAAAAATTTGATTTATTATATTGTCCTTAAAAAAATATACATCATTATATTTTCAATAAAGTGTTCAAAAATCTTTAAAACTTTCATCAATCTAATATTGCACATTTCATATGCAAATATAACATTATGCCTACATATGAGTATTTTTTTTTTATCAAAAAGTTTAATCATTTCATTTCTAAGATAAAAAAAATCATATATATAATTTTTTAAAATCAATTTATGTTACATTAGTACAATTCTTTAGTCACAATAAACTTCTAAGTTGTACTGATATTTTATTTTAAAATAGATATTGTAGTGTATTTTAAAGTAAAACTTGATATTTTTTTGAATAATATGTTTGATAATATATATTGCAGAGTAGTATATTAAATCTTATCTCAATTGACCTAACTAATTCATAATTACGGTAAAATTCTAATGTGATTAATATCTTGACAATTACTTTTATTTTATTCAAGAAATTATAAGTGTAATCCTAGCCAAATGAATTTTAAAAAATTTAATTTCTCAAACATCACTTAAAAATCAATCTCAATCATAAAATTCTAAAAAAAATAGGACTTTTACTATTTCTTCTTTTTTTTTTTTAGGAACATAGAAAGTTTTCATAATCGTACAAAAGAATATGAGCAACTAATAAATAAGTTTGATAAATTTAAGATGATATTTAATTCAGTTATACATATACTTAATATGATTTATAATTTTTGTTTACAAAAATTATTTACGTGCAACGTACGTGGTGCACTGCTAGTTATACTCATAGAAGTGATCTATTCGGTAATTATATTTTAATTTAATCCTCTAAACAGGTATCTTAATTTAATCATAAATCTAAATGAATATACACGTTTTCAATAAATAGTAATAATATTAAGTGTTGAAAATTTTATTAAAGCGGAGTTGGTCAGTCAACCTGGCTATAGCCCAAATTGGTTAGAACTAATTTCGGGTCGGGTTGAGATGATGGCCCCCATGACACTAGGCCAGCCCAAGTATTCTTTTGTTTTTTTGGGGGCTCTTCCTTTTGGGTAATTGAGTTCAACATAAGCCTTCAATCCAACATTTGAGAATAGAGGGCTAGTATACTTGTACTTGCACTTAATCTTATTTAATGGTATGTCATGTACCAGAGGGGCAAGTGATACCTACTATTTATAAGTGGGTCTCTCGTACAAATTTTTTTTTTTTTTCTGGTTAAAAGAAAGGAGTGGAGATAAGGAAGAGCATCCAACGACCACGCCAATAAGCTCTCACTGGTACAAGTTTATTCTCGGTGCAAGAATACCAAATCAAAAGAAAGTGCAAAAAATAAAATGAGTTTCAATTGAGATTTGTCAATGCAGAATGTGAAAGATCGGGCTATGACTCTGTAGGTAGATTTTATTGACAAAAAAATTAAGTTGTTGGTATTGATAATGTGTTCTAAAATTAAAGAAATATAGATATTACAAATAGACAAGAAAGTATAGAAATATTAGAGATTTGCTCTTCTTAATTTGTATTTCTCAATGTACCAAAGACTACCAAATATAATTATCATCAAATACAATATTAAAGGTGATATATCAATTAGTAGGGGATTATAGACTAGGAAAATGTTGCACAAATTAAATGAACCCTAAAAAATACAACCTAAATGCATATTATTCTTTATATGAGTTTTGGATGAGTGAGTCTTATTAAAAAAGTTAATGAGACCTATTACATTTAGGTTATAACTATTGAGTTTCATTTAAGTTGTGCAACATTACTCATTATAATGTAATTATAATATTTACATTATAACATCAGTAAAAAAAGATTGAAAAAGATAACGTCGGGTCTACCTTATCCCTCTTATATATATATATGTTTGGATACACATTTTAGGCTCAGTATTATCACCTAAAAATAATATTGACCCAGATGAAAAGTGTATTTAATACTACATACAATTTCTTAAATAAACTCACATTTTTTGTGGATTTAAATAGTCCAATTGGGTTGTATTTGGGCAAAAAATATTTTTACTTTCAAATATCTCCAGAATATAAATATCATTGGGCTAATCTCAACTTGCACCTTAAAAGATCATTTGAATATTAATTTACACCTTAAAAGATATAAATACATATGAATGTGCCAGAGACTAACTACAATCTATTTTGTCAGTAAAAAAGTTTGGGTTAATTATAAATTGCACCCATCAAAATTTAAGTATTTTACATTTATGATCAAAAAAGAATTTTATCCATTAATGCTCGTTAAATAGCTTTTAATTGTATCGTATCATAATATTTTTGTCTCATGTTCAAGTCAATAATAATTTCGTATTGATTTAATTGCGTTGTGTCTTGTATTTCACATTTACAATAATTCATATAACACTATTTAATATTTTTTAAAAATTAAAAATTACCAATTTTTTGTTTACAATTGTGTTATTTTTATGTAATTTTAGTTTGATCGGACAATCAAAAGATTTGTGTCCAACTATAGACAAAAAATAGTTATTTAACGAATATTATAGGCAAAAATAGGTATTTTATAATTTTTAAAAATATTTTTTGTTGATTCAAACACGACATGAATATATTATGATACGATACAATTGAGAACTATTTAACGAACATTAATGGATGAAATTCTTGTTGGATCATAAATATGAAATATTTAAATTTGGAGAATATAATTTATAATTAATCCAAACTTTTTTAATAGAAAAATGGATAGAGTTAGCCTCATGTGTACATTAATACAAATTTATATCTTTAATGATGTAAATTAATATTTTTAAACTTTGAGAGTGTAAATTGAGATTTGAATGATCTTTTAGGGTACAAATTGAGATTAACCCAATATCACTCTCGTCTTGAAAGTTTTAAAGTAATTTAATGTTAATCTCATCATTCAATATTCTATCTAAATAAAATATTTAAAGGAATAAATCTAGGATCCACTATTTCTTAATATTTGAATCAAACATAGGATAATGAGACATTATCACTATAATTAATCTAAAAACCGGATGAATGGATAAGTAACGGACAACATTATCTAATTCGGCCTTACCTAATGCTTAAATCAAACATATCCTAACGTGACTGAATTTTTTATCCGATGCATTAGTCTTCTCCTTCCAATAATAGCCCCACAAAAGTTGGCCATTGGGCTGCACTTTCGGCGGTTTTGCCCTTGGACCACCGTACGGATGCCATATCTGAAACACACTCTTGGTTCATCACCAACTTGGCCTGTTTGGAATCTTTCTACTTCCTTTCCTTTCCTTTCTATGTGTAATAATTGAGGATAGCATAAACGTTTAATTTGGCCTATCATTTCTATAGGTGATTTGTACTTCCAACACGAAATCAAAACAGAATTAACGAGTTTAAATTTAGATTTAAAGACTTGGAATAAATGGGTGAAGATTAACATTGTTAGAACCCGATACGAGCTCCACTATAAATGATTATGTATGTGTTGTGTGTGAATTGAACAAATTTTGATAGAACACGACACACCCCATTAACAATACGTAGATTGATATATTTAGCACTCCCTCTGCATTATGTCATCATTTCTAATTGGACAAATGATTTTTAAAATGGATTAGTTTTTTTTTTATTTACGTTGAAGATTATGAATAATTGGACTTTTTTTTAACCTATTTTTAATTTTACTAATGTTCCGTTTGGTATGATAGAAAAATGAAAGAATAGAAAATTAGAAAAATGGAAAGTTGGAGAAATATTCACTTTCCCATCCTTACTATGTTTGATAAGAAAGAAAAACAGTAAGGATGGAAAAGTGAATGTATTAACTTTCCTTCCAACTCACCAAAATCAATCCCTCCAAAATCGGAAGGAAAGTGGGTGGAGTTAATTATTTGTATTGAGATGTATCTTATCTACATAATAAAGTAGATAGATTATTTGTCTTGGACTTTTTGCGGTTCAGATCGTTTGAGAATTATTGATCTGACGATCCTAATTGAACTTTCATTTCTTTTATACTTTTAAGTCTCCCATATCTTATATAACTTTTTTTCAATAATACTATAGATTTATCCACCCATATTAGCTGTCTCAATTAATATTTTCTCAAGTGAATTGATAGATTTTTTTTTTTAGGTACGTTATGTAGTAATTCGAGGACCCGTGCAGCCAAATAGGTCAAATTTTTACTTATTTTTTTTTTTGCCAAAACCGCAAGTTCAATTTTTTTTTATTTTGGGGCCAGCCAAATCACAACTATGAAATAAAGTTACGATGGGTTTGGGTTCATGATCATTTTTTTGGGGTCAATTGGTTCATGATTGGGTTTTTGATTGATCATATAAAAATTCACCATTGATTATTCTTGATGCTGATATATCAACTGACTTTAGTGTAAAGCTCATTTGCTGCTCGCAGATATTTTGTCTCAAAGCATCAATATCTAGATCTTTTCAAGTGGGTCCCGTTTCCTCTGTTCTATTTATCAAATTGTAGAACCAAATAGTAAATTTGGAACAACGACAAATATTTGTACATAATTACATGCGAGCAATGCCATGAGAGTTCAAATTTCAAATCAGTTATTTTTTTAGAGAGTAAAGATGTGCCTATCTTCTTATAATTACAAGATGAAATCTTGTACACTGTATAAGATATTTTTCACAAAAATGAGATAGGTTGGGTGTCACCTACCAAATTCAGGAATATCTTTTAAACTTAGAGTAATGCTATTTAGATTTAAAAAATAGACTTGATAATTTTAACTATTGAATAGATAGTGGGTCCCAATAGATACTGGAACTCACAATAAAATTAATGATTGAAATTATCAAGTTTAATTTTTAAGTGTGGAGTATCACGTCTTTGGTGATCTTTTGCAGATGATTCCCACATGTAAAGGAGAAAAAAACAGGTGTATGCCATGGTCTTGACTCTAGTGGAGCATAGACAAGGCATTAGCATCCTAAACAGGATAGTCTCTCTCTCTCTCTCTCACACATATTATATTGTGAGCACAACTCCAAATGAAACAAAAGACTGCTCTTTTAACTTGAGGGTAATTTAAATAGTAACAGAGACAAATGATAAATTTAGAAGTGTTGAATTTAAAATTTGATAATCTTTGGGTTTAGACTATGAGATATTTATTCTTCATAAATATTTTAGTTCTTATATGGATGACTTACTTTTAACTGGATTAAAAAAAAAATTAATAAAAATATGTATAAACTGACTCAAATATTTCTTATCGTTAAAAAAAAAAAATGGTTCTTTCATCCAAAGTACTACAGGACAGTCCAAGTAAAATAATAGGCATTTTGACAAAAATAGTTAAAAGGGCCAGTCTAATTAGGTTTAGGTGTCATCATACATCACCCACTGTCCTTAAAACAACAATATTCTTCTCCCTCCCCCGCACACATACACTCAAATTATAACTCAAATTGTGGGACACAGCCGCAAATGTAACAGTAGATTTCTCCCTCATAAAAATAGTAGGCACTTTGACTAAAAATAGTGAACAAGCTCGAATCTAATTAGGTTTTGGTGTCATTCATACATCATCCACTATCTTTAAAAGCAACAATATTCTTCTCCCGATGCATTGATTACCACTATTTAAAGCCAAAACTTCACATGATATGTTCTCTTAACCTCATCCTCCAAATAGAAGCCATGTAGATTGAATCATCATTTGCAACCCAGCAAAAAAAATAAAAAAAATCAAATCAATCCCAACAAAATCGCAAAATAAAAAAAATCAAATCAATCCCAACAAAATCGCAATACATCTAGTTCATATCGTATAGAAGTTTTATATTGTTAAACTTGTGTTGTGTATAATTGAGATTGAGTCAATTCATTTATCATTCGAATGTAGTTGATAAACTCAACTACGACCCAAATTTGTGAAATTCTCAATTTTATATCAAATTGACGAGTCGTATTGAAATCGTTATTCCTAGCATAACCCATTCACTCTTTGGGTGTATCTCAATCTAGCGGTACAATGATACGAGATAGTGGCAAATAATGTGATTCACCAATCCTTTGGAATTTCATATGGCGTCTGATGGGACACTTATGGGAAAGGGTTGGATCGATGACACGTGTCCTCGACACCGAGCCACTTCCTTGTCTCTGGCGAGGCCACGTGTCCTTGGCACTGAGACCCCTGCTCTGACAATGACGTGTTCTTCGGCGCCAAGGCACCTTCCTTCCTCTTGGCAATCACGTATCCCTTGGCTCCGAAGGTACCTCCACCCCGAGGTCGACACGTGTCCTCGGCTCCAGAAATACTTATTGAAGCACTAGTCTTGCCACTTGTCTCCTGCGTCTGGAAAGGCTACTGATTGACAGTTGACCAGTCTCAAACTAGGCTAGCAATCATGAGGGTGCTCTGCACGATGAGGCCAAGATGGCAAGATGAGCCAGACACTCAGCCAAGGGGAGTTAGGCACGTGGCATAAAGTGCAGAGTTATGGGTAAAAAGACAAAAGTACCCCTGCTGACATACGGTTGTTTTAGACAAACATTTAATAAATCCCCACATGATAGGACATCCACAGTGGCTTTGGGAGCTGATGAGGAGGAGCATTAAATGATCCAAGGCCTGAGCATTTAATGTCCCTACATTAAAGAAAGAGCATTAAGTACTCGACATCCCTAGTAATTAATATTGGGGGATCTCCCATGCAAAATAGGAGGCACACTGCCCCATTTCTAGATGTTACCTACTGTCTAGACCATCATTAATGATGAGTCTTTAAAGGCATAAATAGTCCTCAAAAATATATTGCAAAGGTATGCAAAATCATCTCTCAAGAACCATACAATATTTTTTTCTCCCCATCTCTCAAAGGATTGACCTGATCGTCGGAGGGTATACACCGAAAAAATACTCTGGCGCCTTTCTAACTGGTTTTCTCTGTGCCAAGAAAAGCCAACAACCGACCGAAATCGATCGGACATCCCTTGAAGTAATTCATCACCACTCCTTAGGCCCCCTTTGGCCCTCTCAACCTATTCCTTCTTGTGGGATTCACCACCTTCTTGACAAATATGATTTCATGAAGGGAGAGATCTATTTTCATTTCATCTATTGTGCAAAAATTACTGTGCATAATTTGTCGCCGTCTGTGAAAAACAACTAGATTTTTCAAAGAACAGTGACCATGGTGAATACTCGACAACAGGGAAAGGGTCCTCAACAAAGGAATATCAATTTCCTAGCTCCCTCTATTTTGAGAATGAAAGACCATTCTAAAAGCGTCACTAAGGGGTTTTTCGTTCACTCGAGGGAGCAAACCTGCCAAACTAGTATGGGTATTGAATCTAAAAAATTCACCCCGCTGGCCCATCAATTGGCTGAGGTAATCGAGGAAAAATTTGGGGATCGGTTACAGTAGTTAGAGGAAGACAATGTGAACGTCCTTAATCAGCTGGACAAATTTGCGTCTTTTGGCGCGGAATCTTGAGGCTTACCGCAGTTCCGGGAACCCTCCATCAGGAGGGTGGAAGCCGGAGACCTAAGGAACCACCTTAACAACAAAGAAGGGAGTTCCAAGGCTCCAAAGTGCCTGAGGGCCAAGGGATAGCTCCCGGAGGTTCCAGCCATAAGGGTTAGGCCATTGGTTTAGGACGACCTCCGTTGGGAATTGATCGAGCGAGGGGGCGTGGAGGAGTCTGAGGAGGGGTTGACCTTCTCCGTTCTTCATCCTGTGGGCAGAGACCTTGTTGGCTGACGCCAAGAACCTANTCGGGAATTGATTGAGCGAGGGGGCGTGGAGGAGTCTGAGGAGGGGTTGACCTTCTCCGTTCTTCATCCTGTGGGCAGAGACCTTGTTGGCTGACGCCAAGAACCTAGAGGGATACCCCTCTACTTGGGGGGATGATCATAGAGCGCGGGTGGATTCCAAGAGAAGGAATTAGGTCACACAAGAAGACGACACGGATGACTAAGCTATCCAATCACCTTTCACAAGGAATATTATAGAGATGGAGGTACCAAAGAAGTTTACGGTATCAAGATTCAAAATTTATGACAGACAATCTGACCCAAAGGCCCATCTTAGACAATACAAATAAATGATGTCTCTGTACCATTTGGACCATCGATTACTATGCCGAGTATTCTCAATGAGCCTGAAAGACTCTGTCATGAAATGATTTGAAACCCTTCCACCTAACAACATAGGGTCTTGGAAGGAGCTAATCAGACGGTTCTCTGCCTGGTTCATCACTGGGAGTAGGCGACTCAAGGACATTGGATCGCTATTGACCCTGAGGCGAAAGGAAGGAGAGACCCTTCGCCAGTACCCCACTTGCTACTGGGAGGAATAAACGAGGTGGAAGAATGTTCCAAAGTCATAGCGGCTGCTTCTTTTAGACTTGGCCTCTCTCAAGACACCGATCTCTACCGATCCTTGACCAAGAAAATGCCGCTCGATATAGAGGAACTGATAGCCTAGATAAACAAGTACTCCTAGATTTAGGATGAGATGGTGGGGGGCAGAAGGAAGACTCTCGCCCCGAAAAAGAAGAAAAAAGAGAAGGAGAGCGTCGTTCCCCGCAAGAGATTGATCCCTCCGTCAAAGAGTTCTTTCAAAGGGGTCCACACTGTCTTCAAATATCCCATTTAAAGGCCAGGGTGGCAAGATTAGCCAGACACTCAGCCAAGGGGAGTTAGGCACGTGGCATAAAGTGCAGAGTTGTGGGTAAAAAGACAAAATACCCCTGCTGACATACGGTTGTTTTAGACAAACATTTAATGAATCCTCACATGATGGGACATCCACAGTGGCTTTGGGAGCCGATGAGGAAGAGCATTAAATGATCCAACGCCTGAGCATTTAATGTCCCTACATTGAAGAAAGAACATTAAGTACTCGACATCCCGAGCAATTAATATTGGGGGATCCCCCATGCGAAATAGGAGGCACACTGCCCCATTTTTGGACACTACCTACTGTCTAGACTATCAGTAATGATGAGTTTTTGAAGGCATAAATAGTCCTCAAAAATATTACAAAGGTATGCAAAATCACCCCTCAAGAACCATACAATATTTTTTTCTCCCCATCTCTCAAAGGATTAACCTGATCGTCGGAGGGTATACGCCGAAAACATACTCCGGCGCCCTTCTAACTGGTTTTCTGTGTACCAAGAATAGCCAACAACCGACCGAAATCGATTGAACATCCCCTGAAGTAATTCATCACCACTCCTTAGGCCCCCTTTGGCCTTCTCAACCTATTACTTCTTGCGAGATCCACCACTTTCTCAACAAACACGAGTTCATGAAGGGAGAGATCTATTTCTATTTCATCTATTGTGCAAAAATTGCCGCGCATAATTTGTTGCCGTCTGTGGGAAACGACTAGATTTTCCAAAGAACAGTGACCATGGTAAATACTCGACAACAGGAAAAGGGTCCTCAACAAAGGAATATCGATTTCCTAGCTCCCTCTATTTCGAGAATGAAAGACCCTGCTAAAAGCGTCACTAAGGAGTTTTTTTGTTCACTCGAGGGAGCAAACCCGCCAAACTAGTATAGGTATTGGGTGTGAAAAATTCACCCCGTTGGCCCATCAACTGGCTGAGGTAATCAAGGAAAAATTTGGGGATCGGTTACGGCAGTTAGAGGAAGACAATGTGAACGTCCTTAATTAGCTGGACAAATTTGCGTCCTTCGGCGCGGGATCTTGAGGCTTACCGCAGTCCTGGGAACCCTCCATCAGGAGGGTGAAAGCCGGAGACCTAAGGAACCACCTTAACAACAAAGAAGAAAGTTCCAAGGCTCCAAAGCGCTTGAGGGCCAAGGGATAGCTCCCGGAGGTTCCAGCCATGAGGGTTAGGCCATTGGTTTAGCATGACCTCCGTAAGGAACTGATCGAGCGAGGGGGTGTGGAGGAGTCTGAGGAGGGGTCGACCTTCTCCGTTCGTCATCCTGTGGGTAGAGACCTTGTTGGCCGACATCAAGAACCTAGAGGGATACCCTCTATTTGGGGGGATGATATCAAAGCCCGGGTGGATTCCAAGAGAAGGGATCAGGTCACATAGGAAGACGACAAGGATGACTAAGCTATCCAATCACCTTTCACAAGGAATATTATAGAGATGGGGGTACCAAAGAAGTTTATGGTATCAAGATTCAAAATTTATGACAGACAATTTGACCCAAAGGCCCATCTCAGACAATACAAATAAATGATGTCTTTGTACCATTCGGACCATCGACTACCATGCCGAGTATTCTCAATAAACCAGGAAGACTCCGCCATGAAATGGTTTGAAACCCTTTCACCCAACAACATAGGGTCTTGGAAGGAACTAACCAGACGGTTCTCCACCCGGTTAATCACTAGGAGTAGGCGACCCAAGGACATTGGATCGCTATTGACCCTGAGGCAAAAGGAAGGAGATACCCTTCGCCAGTACGCCACTTGCTACTGGGAGGAATAAACGAGGTGGAAGAATGTTCCAAAGTCATAGCGGTTGCCTCTTTCAGACTTGGCCTTTCTCAAGACACCGATCTCTACCGATCCTTGACCAAGAAAATGCTGCTCGATATGGGGGAACTAATAGTTCGGATAAACAAGTACTCCCAGATTTAGGATGAGATGGTGGGGGGCAGAGGGAAGACTTTCGCCCCAAAAAGAAGAAGGAAGAGAGGGAGAGCGCCGCTCCCCGCAAGGGATTGATCCCTCCGTCAGGGAGTTCTTTCAAAGGGGTTCACACTGTCTTCAAGTATCCCATTTAAAGGCCAAGATGGCAAGATGAGCCGGACACTCAACCAAGGGGAGTTAGGCACGTGGCATAAAGTGTAGAGTTGTGGGTAAAAAGATAAAAGTACCCCTGTCGACATACGGTTATTTTAGACAAATATTTAATGAATTTCCACATGATGGGACATCCACAGTGGCTTTGGGAGCCGATAAGGAGGAGCATTAAATGATCCAAGGCTTGAGCATTTAATGTCCCTACATTGAAGAAAGAGCATTAAGTACTCGACATCCCGAGCAATTAATATTGGGGGATCCCCCATGCGAAATAGGAGGCACACTGCCCCATTTCTGGATGCTACCTACTGTCTAGACCATCAGTAATGATGAGTCTTTGAAGGCATAAATAGTCTTCAAAAATATATTACAAAGGTATGCAAAATCACCCCTCAAGAACCATACAATATTTTTTGCTCCCCATCTCTCAAAGGATTGACCTGATTGTTGGAGGGTATACGCCGAAAACATACTCCAGGCGCCCTTCTTACTAGTTTTCTGTGTGCCAAGAATAGCCAACAACCGATCGAAATCGATCGGACATCCCCTAAAGTAATTCATCACCACTCCTTAGGCCCCGTTTGACCCTCTCAACCTATTCCTTCTTGCGAGATCTACCACCTTCTCAACAAACACGAGTTCATGAAGGGAGAGATCTATTTCTATTTCATCTATTGTGCAAAAATTGTCGCTCATAATTTGTCACCATCTGTGGGAAATGACTAGATTTTCCAAATAACAGTGACCATGGTGAATACTCGACAACAGGGAAAGGGTCCTCAATAAAGGAATATCGATTTTGTAGCTCCCTCTATTTCGACAATGAAAGACCATGCTAAAAGCGTCACTAAGGGGTTTTTTGTTCACTTGAGGGAGCAAACCCGTCAAACTAGTATAGGTATTGGGTGTGAAAAATTCACCCCGCTGGCCCATCAACTGGCTGAGGTAATCGAGGAAATATTTGGGGATCGATTACGGTAGTTAGAGGAAGACAATGTGAACGTCCTTAACCAGCTGGACAAATTTGCGCCTTTCGGCGCGGGATCTTGAGGCTTACCGTAGTCCCGGGAACCTTTCATCAGGAGGGTGGAAGCCGGATACCTAAGGAACCACCTTAACAACAAAGAAGAGAGTTCCAATGCTCCAAAGTGCCTGAGGGCCAAGGGATAGGTCTTGGAGGTTCCAGCCATGAAGGTTTGGCCATTGGTTTAGGACGACCTCTGTCGGGAACTGATCGAGCGAGGGGGCGTGGAGGAGTCTGAGGAGGGGTCGACCTTCTCCGTTCGTCATCCTGTGGGCAGAGATCTTGTTGGCCGATGCCAAGAACTTAGAGGGATACCCTCTACTCGGGGGGATGATCTCAAAGCGCGGATGGATTCCAAGAGACGGGATCAGGTCACACAAGAAGACGACACGAATGACTAAGCTATCCAATCACCTTTCACAAGGAATGTTATAGAGATGGGGGGTACCAAAGAAGTTTACGGTTTCAAGATTCAAAATTTATGACAGACAATTTGACCCAAAGGCCCATCTCAGACAATACAAATAAATGATGTCTCTGTACCATTCGGACCATCGACTACTATGCCGAGTATTCTCAATGAGCCTGGAAGACTCCGCCATGAAATGGTTTGAAACCTTTCTACCCAATAACATAGGGTCTTGGAAGGAGCTAACCAGACGGTTTTCCGCCCGGTTCATCACTGGGAGTAGGCGACCCAAGGACATCGGATCGCTACTGACCCTCAGGCGAAAGGAAGGAGAGATCCTTCGCCAGTACGCCACTTGCTAATGGGAGGAATAAACGAGGTGGAAGAATGTTTCAAAGTCATAGTGGCTACCTCTTTCAGACTTGGCCTCTCTCAAGACGCCAATCTCTACCGATCCTTGATCAAGGAAATGCCGCTCGATATGAGGGAACTGATAGCCTGGATAAACAAGTACTCCCAGATTTAGGATGAGATGGTGGGGGCAGAGGGAAGACTCTCGCCTCGAAAAAGAAGAAGAAAGAGAGGGAGAGCGCCACTCCCCGCAAGGGATTGATCCCTCCGTCAGGGTGTTCTTTCAAAGGGGTCCATACTGTCTTCAAGTATCCCATTTAAAAATTGCTCCATAAGATAAAATAGGAATGGTCGCCCAAGATACAAGGTGATCTGTTAACCCGAAACCAGTAGGTGAGATGTTCGTACTACTAGGACTTTGGACACCTTACCGAAAATTGTAGAGTTTACAAGTCTTTCTTGGAGAAATTGGTCCAGGAAGTACATTTAAAAGAATACATCAAGGAAGCAGCGCCGGAAGAAATTCGTGGTGACAATGACCAAGTTGCTGTCGGAGGCAATGTAATCGACATCATCCACGTCTGCCCGCTGGAGCATCCAACATCCAAGACTCTCAGATCTGATCTTAAAAGAATAGCACTCACAAGAAAGGTGGACGAGAAAAAGGAGGGCCAGCCGAGCAAGAGGCCCCGACCTAGCAAGGAGGACATTACCTTTTCTAATGCTGATCTAGCAGGCGTGGTCCTCCCCCACGAAGATGCTCTGGTCCTAACCGAGAAGATTGGTAACTTTGACGTTAAGAGGGTCTTTGTGGACTTTGGGAGTTCTTCTGAGGTGATGTACCCGAAAGTTTTAAAATGCATTGGCCTGGGCCCCCATGTCCTCACCAACGTCAGTACGCCCCTCGTTGGATTCAACAACTTATATGCCCTGCCTTTGGACAAAATCATGTTACCAGTTACGACCGGGCTCATCATAACCAACATAGAGTTTGTGGTGATCGACTCCGACTCACCTTACAATATTATCATGGGGCGGGTCTGGTTGCATACCCTGGGGGCCATGTATTCCACTTATCACAAAAAATTGAAGTTTTCCCCTCTGGAGGGAGTGAAAGAGATCCGTGGGGACCAAGCTTCCGCCAAGAATTATTTCTATTCAGCGGTAAGAGTAGGGGTCGCCTCTAAGGAGAAGGAGCAAGCCTCAAAAGAGATCTTGAACAAATAACAATTATAGTCTGAACGTCTAGGAGTAGACGACCCCTAGACGAATCTAGCGGATCGCTTGATGGAGGATCTCTGAAAGGTACTTCTACTAGCCGAAAACGAAGAAAAATATTTCTTGGTCGGCTCCACCATGCTTCCAATTAAGCAAAAATAGATGGCCAACTTTTTCAGAAGAAATGCAGATGTGTTTGCATGGAATGCCACGGAGATGAAGGGCATGAGCCCCTAGTTGATAACCCACAGGCATCATGTTGATCCCGCCCATAAGCTGATAAAGCATAAACAACAACGCATGGCGCCGCACCACGCCCAAGCAGTAAATGAGGAGGTAGAGAGACTTCTGGAGGCCAACACCATCCAAGAAGTTTAATTCCCAGAATAGCTGTCAACACGGTTTGTGGAAAAAAAAGGAAAGGAAGTGGCGTGTGTGTAGACTTCACCAACTTAAACAAGGCTTGCCCAAAAGATGAATTTCCTCTCCAGAAGGTGGATTAGCTGGTGGACGCCACGGCAGGGCACCAACGCATGGCCTTCTTGGACGCTAGGGCCGACTACCACCAAATTCCTCTCCGTCCACCTGACTAGGAGAAAACTACGTTCATCACTCCAAGAGGAGTTTACTATTACATGGTCAGACCATTCGGTCTAAAGAATGTAGGGGCAACCTATCAAAGACTTATGAATCGAATGTTCAAACGACAAATTGGGAACACTATGAAAGTTTACATTGATGACATGTTGGTCAAAATTCGAAGGAGCGACGATCACCTCACAGACTTGGAAGACACCTTCTTGAACCTCTAGGAGTATGAGTTAAAGCTGAATGTGGCAAAATGTGTCTTTGGAGTTGGTTTTGGAAAGTTCCTCGGATATTTAGTAAGTCGGCTCGGGGGGTCGAAGCCAACTCGGAAGAGATACAAGCTATCCTGGACGTGTAAAGTCCCCAGACATTTCGGGAAGTCCAGAAGCTCACAAGAATGTTGACAGCACTGAACCGTTTCATTTTTCGCTTACCGAACAAGTGCAAACCCTTCTTTGGGGCTATCAGGAGGGCCGGGAATGACACTTGGAGTCAAGAATATGAAGATGCCCTCAAAGGAATCAAGGAATATCTCAGGGTCCTCCCAACCCTGTCTGTCCCAATTAGAGGGGAGATGTTATTCCTCTACTTGGCTGTATCAAAATTTGCAGTGAGTGGGGTGCTGGTCCGCGAACATGGAAGTGAACAAAAATCAGTCTATTATGTGAGCAAAGCTTTGTTGGATGCAGAGATGAGGTACCCACGCTTGGAAAAACTGGCACTAGCATTAATTACGGCCGCAAGGAAGTTAAGACACTACTTCCAGGCGCACCCTATCACCGTTATGACGGACCAACCTTTAAAAGCAATTCGAAGAAAGGTGGACCTCTCGGGGAGAATCGCCAAGTGGGCGGTGGAGATGGGAGAACATGGTATCCACTTCAAACCTCGAGCTACCATAAAGGGACATGTACTGGCAGATTTCATTGTGAAATTCTCCAAGGAACCTTCCCTTTCGAAAGGGTCGCCTTTCCTCAGGGAGGGGCCCTCGGTGGATGGTCGGGGGCTCTCCTGGAGCCTATGTGTCGATGGATCTTCCAACAGCAAGGGTTCCAGAATCGGGGTGCTACTAGTTTCTCCGAACGGAGTGGTCATGGAGCAATCTGTCTGGCTCGGCTTCAAAGCATCCAACAATGAAGCAGAATACGAAGCCCTTATTTCCAGACTCAAACTGACTGATGCAGCAGGAGCCACAGAGTTGAGCGTCCATTGCGATTCCATGTTGGTAGTCAACCAAATCAACGGGAAATTCAAAGTAAGGGACTCTAGGATGAGGGCTTACCATCATGAAGCGATGGTTTTGCTCTATAAATTCAAGAAAGTTGAAGTAAAGCAAGTTCTTTGGGATACAAGTGTCCACATCGACGCCCTGGCTTGCCTAGCCTCGGTGCTGGATTCCAACACAACGTGAAGAATCACAGTAGAATACCTTCCTAACTCCAGCATAGACGAAGCTCATAGGATGATGGCAATCCAGGAAGGAGAGGAGCCCCCCAGCTAGACGAATTCGCTACTTAGGTTCCTCCTTTACGGGGAGATCCTTGGGTGCCCAAAGGAGGCTAGGAAGATAAAGTTAAGGGCCCAAAGATTCTAGGTCTCCCCGGATCGAAAGTTGTACCAAAGATCCTTCTTTGGGCTGTACTTGCTATGTATCCAGGAAGACAAAGTCGAACCTCTCCTATACGAGATGCATGAGGGAATATGTGGGGGGCACTCAAGTGGGTGGTCCATGGCCCACCGCATCATGTCCCAAGGGTACTGGGGACCACGAATGCAAAGAGATGTGCAAACGTGCGTCAAGAGGTGTGATCAATGTCAAAGATTCGCCCTAGTCATTAAGAAGCCGATCGGTGACTTGCATCCACTAACCAGTCTTTGGTCGTTTGCTCTATGGGGACTGGACCTAGTTGGGCCCCTTTCAAGGGCTCCTGAAGACAAGAGATTCCTGATAGTAGTGACCAATTATTTCACAAAGTGGGTGAAAACGGAGCCGCTAACCCATATTCGGGACATAGACACCAAAAAATTTGTATGGAAGAACATAGTAGCAAGGTTTGGGGTCCCTTGGGCACTTATGTTAGACAACGGGACCTAGTTCAACAGCGGACCTTTCAAGTCCTTTTACGAGCATCTCGAGATTTGAAACTACTACTCTACCCCTACGTATCCGCAAGCTAATGGGCAGACAGAATCCTCCAACAAGACTATGATCAGTGAAATCAAGAAAAGGCTGAAAAAGCCAAGGGTAAGTGGGTAGATGAACTCCTAAATATCCTCTAGGCGTACAGGACCACCCCTCAAACTTCTGCGAGAGAAACCTCATACGCCCTCACATATGGGGTAGAGGCAGTCATCCTATTGGAAGTAGGCCTCCCTACCATAAGAATGTAAACCTTCGACTCCGGGGACAATAATCAATAGCTCGGCCTAGATATGGACCTCATGGAGGAAAGAAGGGAAGTAGTTGCCTTGAAGTTGGCCAAGTACCAAGAAGGGGTGTCCAGATTCTACAACAGGAGGGTCAAGCCTTGAGAATTTCAGATAGGCGATTTGGTGCTCAGAAGGGTGGTAGCAAACACCCGGGACCCAACAGATGGAAAGATGGGGCCTAGCTGGGAGGGACTATACAAAGTCACTTCAGTTGGAGGCTTCGGGTCATATTAGTTGGAAGACTTGGAAGGACCTGTCATAGTTCGTCCTTGGAATGTAATAAATTTGAAGAAATACTACTTTTGTGAAATAAGAACTCGTTTTCATACTATTGAGTTATCATGAGAAGGGCACGGCCTTGGAAACGAAGTCTTACCTACTTCCAAATAAGGAACAGGAACAAGCCTCTTAGAAAGGGCATGCCCTAGAAGCAGAGTCTCAAGGACTTCTACTTCCGAATAAGAATAGGAGCAAGCCTTCTGGAAAGGGCATGACCCTGGAAGCAAAATCTCAAAGACTCCTTCTTTCTAACAAGAACAGGAGCAAGCCTCCTAGAAAAGGCACGACCCTAGGAGTTGTCTCAAGGACTCCTGTTTCCGAATGAAGGAACAGGAGCAAGCCCCCTGGAAAGAGAATGACCCAGGGGCCGAGACTCTGATCATTGAAAGTTCATCTTGTTTGGAATTCCTGGAAATAGGTTGCCCAGATAAATGGATCGTCTAGGTAAATTTCGAGGATGACCACTGGAGCGCTTGCACAAGTACATGGGTGAAGTTGTTTTTAACTAAATGTTAGTGGGGCAAACCCCACCCCCTCAGATGAATCGACCTCAGCATTGGGACCCGTTAGGATCGATGATACTCATGATGTATCCTCGGGGCCAAGAGGTACCAAAAGTGCATCTATATGATACAACTAATGTCCTAAAAATTCTATTTTTTAGCCCCAAGGGTTGACACTTGGCGGGGATAGAAAATGGAGTTAGAAGTTATAAATAAATACGCAAAGATTAAAGGAGCATACATGGAGAGAAGCAAAATGACTTTTTCATTTCAAAAGAAGGGTCTTTGCGTCATCGAGGCTACCAAAAAGAGTACAAGTGCAAAAGAGATAAAAACCAAAGTCTAGGAAGCTGAAGGAGGACTCAACACTTCACTAGCGTCTCCAACAGCATCCTCGAACAACTCCTCTATGCTTAGGGAGGACCCAACATTGGCGGCGTCGGCTTGAGGAGCAGAAGCAAAGGGCACTGACAACTCTGGAGCTGGAGGGACCAAAGGGGAACCGCAGCAGTTGGGGGCGGAAAGGTGGTGCCAGAAGCATCCGTCGAGGATGGCACTTGGACATTTGCATCTTCAATAGCAATCTCTGTCGCGACCTACAACATCTCCTCCGACGGTACATACTCGTGCATCTGGAACAAATGGGAGTCAAGAGGAACCCCTGCCTCTTAAAGTACCTCATCTCAGCCCTTTTTGAAGAACTCCTTTTCATTTTCCTCAAGGGCAACGAGGATGTCATTAGCATATTCGTCACGTATATGCTCCTCTGACCTTCTGGCCGCCTCCGCCTTGGCCCTGATTATGTCCAGCTCTTGAGTAAGAGCCGAGCAGGTCTGCTCTGACTCCTTGGCCCTAGTCTTTGCCGCCAACAGCGGCTCTGTTGCCTCGGTAAGCCTTCTCTCAGCATCCGTCAGGGCCACACTCAACTTTTTAGTGTTGACCCTAGCAGTTTTGCCGTCCTTGAGGAATTTGGCAATTTGGGCTGCTTGGGAAGATAAGGTGACATCCCTGGCGGCAATGTCCTCCCTGGCAGCAGTGAGGGACATCTCAGTTTCAGCTATCTTCTTCTCAGCCTACTGAAGGCTCTGCCTCTGCGCATGGTAGTGCTCAGCGATGGCTGAGATCTGCTGGGCATTCTGTAGAAAGAAGGAAAAGTCAAGCTGATGAAAAGGACTTAAGAAAAGACAGGAGTGAGTTATCAGAAACTTACCACTAAAGAGCTCTGTATGATCGAGTGGAAGAGCTGGTTTATGGGCCTCGCCTGGTTCTCCTCCATGTCGGCTTAGAACAAAAGCGTTTCACTCACGGCATATGCCACATGAGGATTGTGGATAATGGATTCGGTCACCCAGATCAACCTGTTTTCCTAATCCTAGGCCCGGGGATGTCGCTCCTCAACAGGGTCTATCCGAGGAGGAGGAGGAAGAGTTCGTTGATTCTGTTGCTGTTGCTATTGCTATTGCGATGATGGAGGGGCCCTACCTCGGTCCTGTCCATCATGCCTTTGTTTTGTCCTCCTCTCCTCTTCAACCAAGGGGTCCTGGTCATGGACCTGGCCCCGACCAGAAGACCTTGGTGGCACAAAAGGAGGAGGAGGAGAGATGTTAGTGTTGGTCCTTGCAAGAAGGGGGATGTTGCCTCCAGAACCCCTACCCCTTAGAGCAGCCCTCCGATTCAAAAAATTTAGATCTATACGAGGTTGGCACGACATTGCAACCTCGAACGCATCTTCCTCGTTTAAATTCTGAAGTATGTCAAAATCAGGCCTAGCCTCTCTTCCCGAAGTACTGCTCTCGCCCTAAACAGTGGTAGAGGGCTCCCTGGCGACAATTGCCTCTTCTTCCTCGGCAACCCCTTCTACTTCGGCCTCAGTGGCCCTGTCAGGATCTACTTCCAAGTCCTGCTCCAAATCCTTTGAGTGGTACTGGAAGAGCTCTTACCACTTGGATGGATCGTAGGGTTGGGGTAGTTGGAAAAATTTCTTGTAATCAGGAACGTAGTCCAGGAGCACGTGTCCCACTCGGCCAAAATCGTCGTCGATGTACCCCCAACGGTCACTAGATTGTCGAAGTTCACCAAGTGCCAGGGTGGGAGAGCAGCTTCTTGGCTGGAAACGTCTACACAAAAGAGAAAAGTGTCAGGACTTATAATAACTAGAAAAACTAAAAAGCCAAGAAGAGAGGGAGAAGTCGACGTACTTGTTGTTCGCCACTCTTTAGGGCAAGACAAGCCGTCGTACTCGGGGCCGACCCCCCTCTCCCAGGCGCCACTGAAAATTAGTAAGTCGTCCTTGTACCCTTTGTCCAAGTCAGGGAGATGTGTCACGAGGTACATTGAAGTATCCTTGGCCTTAAGATAGAAGTTTTGTTGGAGCGTTAGCCTCAGCAAGGTGTAACAAAAGAGAATGTCCTCGAGGCTAAGGTTGACCCCAAGGTAACTATTAAGCTCGACGACCCCCATGATGATCCTAAAGGTGTTCAAACAGCATTGCCCGAGGAAGAGGCAAAACCTAGACAGAAATTGGAGGAGAAGTGGGTGTAGGGAGAATCTGATCCCACCCTCTATGATCGCTTTAGTGTAAAAGGGCATGGCGTCCTTTGCACCGACATTGGCACGATGACATTAATGGTCAAAATCATCTATGTCGACGCTACGTGGGATATCATAGAGGGCACGAAAGTTGGCAATCTGTTGGGCGCCCTGGACAGAGTACTTCCTCGGCCTAGAGGTCCCCACCTCTTAGACCTCGATGGCAGGGCGACGTTTTGACATTTTTTACAAGAGAGTAAAGGGTTTCTCTAAGAAGTGGGAATCCTAAGAGGTTTCAAATGACGAAGGAAGACGGTGGAGGCTTGGAAGGCGACCAGTCGCCAAAAAAAAACAAAAAAAAAAGGGGATCTAGAAGATGAAAGACCGCCAAAAATGCAAAAAAGACAAAGAACAGGGAAGCAAAATGGACGAAGACTCACCAGAAGATCAGGAAGATGAGCTAAAGGCTTGGGAGAGTTTTTCTCTGTCGACAAACAAAGAAGAAGACAGTGAAGACTTTTTCTCCTTCAGGTGATGGCCAAAAAAAGGCTTTTTTTCTTCAAAGCAGCAACAATCCGATGGTTTCTCCGACGAAATCTCTAAAGAAAAGCTCAAGGGTTCGAAGAATGAAGATGGGGGAAGGGGCTTTGTTTATATAGGCCCTCTGTATCCATTATTGTACTTGATGTATGAAGATAGGTGCATTCAATGTGGACGATCTCCAAAAGGCGGAAAAAGGCTGAGGGAATGATGAGGCAGTTGAGCCCTTTCACCTTCCGACGACACGTATCCTTTCCGTACGAAGATCAAAGGACTAGGGGGCAGTTAATAGGACACTTCTGGAAAAGGGTTAGATCAACGACGCATGTCCTCGGCACCGAGACCCCTGCTCTGACAATGACATGTTCCTCGGCGCTAAGGCACCTCCCTTCCTCTTGGAAATCACGTATCCCTCAACTCTGAAGGTATCTCCACCCCGAGGCTGACACGTGTCCTCTGCTCCAAAAATACTTACTGAAGCTCTGGTCTTGCCACATGTCTCCTGCGTCTGGAAAGGCTACTGATTGACAGCTGACCAGTCTCAAAATAGGCTAGGAATCATGAGGGTGCTCTACATGATGAGGCCAGGATGGAAGGATGAGCCAGACACTCTGCCAAGGGGAGTTAGGCACGTGGCATAGAGTGTAGAGTTGTGGATAAAAAGACAAAAGTACCCCTGCTAATATATGATTGTTTCAGACAAATATTTAATGAATCCTCACATGATGGGACATCCAAAGTGGCTTTGAGAGCCAATGAGGAGTAGCATTAAATGATCCAGGGCCTGAGCATCTAATGTCCCTACATTAAAGAAAAAGTATTAAGTACTCGGCATCCCGAACAATTAATATTGGGGGATCCCCATGCAAAATAAGAGGCACACTGTCTCATTTCTGGATGCTACCTATTGTCTAGGCCATCAATAATGATGAGTCTTTGAAGGTATAAATAGTCCTTAAAAATATATTACAAAGGTACACAAAATCACCTCTCAAGAACCATATGGTGTTTTTTTCTCCCATCTTTCAAAGGATCGACTTGATCGTCGGAGGGGATACGCCGAAAAACACTTTGACGCCCTTCTAACTGATTTTTTGTGTGCTAGGAATAGCCAACAACCGGACGGAATTGATCGGACAGCCCCTGAAGCAATTCATCATCACTCCTTAGGCTCCCTTTAGCCTTTTCAACCTATTTTTTCTTGCGGGATCCACCACCTTCTCGACAAACACGAGTTTATTAAGGGAGAGATCTGTTTTCATTTCATCTATTGTGCAAAAATCACCGCACACAGCGCCAACATATGATGACATATTTAAGTCATTGCATTAGAGATTCTTATCAAGATACCCTATAACGAACAATCGGGTCGTAACAAAAAGAATACACATCATACAATTTTTTAAGTGACATCGAGTATAAATAATAGAGTTTTCTATAAACCTCAAGAATAGTTAAGTGATAATATGGACGAATTGTCACTCCAGTCGTTTTAAATTCGAATCTTAACAACTTTATAGAGTTAAATCATAAAAAAATTACCTCTCATGAATATTTTACTTCATGCGTAGATGACTTACTTTTAATCAAATTAAAAAAAAATTAATTGAGTTACGTGTAAATTGATTCGAATAATTCTGACCATTAAAAAACATATATATATAAAAACATTAACTAAAGTTACATGTACACTACCTCTAAGCTCTAAATAATGTTGCCCTTCTAGATAAGTCTAGCTTTCCTTAGATCATACTCAGTCACACCGAGAATATAAAAGGGGTCAACTCAAGATTTTGTCATGTCGGCCACACGTGTCAGCTCCTCAGTTGTTATATTTTTATATGAATCAAAACCACATATAATAAAGAATAGTCACCGGCCACTGGATGAGTCTTTTTGGATCATCCAAAAGGAAGTATCCTCCAAACCGCAAGATTCGCAACTAAAAAGAGAACCTCCGCATCCCTTACACAGCTAACCACACAAGGCATTTCAACCACGCGCTTAGGCGGCGGCGGCTCAAGTTTCTAATGTAAAAAAAAAATGTTATTTACATTTAAAAATTTGACATAATTTATTGACCTAATGACATGATTTTATTGAAACTATTAGATTAATACCAAGTTCTAATGTTTGATGGAGTTCACAGTTAATCTAAAGGTCATAGTGCATTAAGTCAACAAATTAGATCAGTAAATTAAGTCCCAATAACATTGCTCAAGTGAAAATATTAAATTAAGGTATTTTTTTATTTTTAGTATTATTTTTTTAAAAAAATTAATTAATTTTTTATTTTTTATGTAAGAGGTAGACAAAAAAAATATATGTTAATATTGTCGAGAAAGATATTTCAACTTTTATTTTTATTTTTTGTCACAGGGAGGGAGAGAATGTATTTAATTTCAACTTTAATTTTTTTTTTTTACTTTTTTTTATCAGAAGAGAGAGAGAATGGGCAAGAGTAAAAATGAGTTCACTTTTGAATATTTTTTTATTTTTTTAAATTTATAAGTTTTTAATGTTATGAATTAGATTATAGGCCTAAATTATTACAATAAAAATTTTGATTGAATTTAATTTTTTTGGGTTTTTTTGTAGGGTTTAAAATTTAATGAATTTAATTTTTTTATAGGTTAGTGATGTACCTAAAATTATGGGCCTAAAACCCATGTTTTTTTTTTCCATACTATTGGGCCGGCATGCGCTTAGAGCAATTGAACAAACTTTTCGGTTTTTGTTTGGCTCATGTTCGATTCAATTTTGATTCATTAAACTCATTTGTATGAAAAATGAACATAACAAAACCAAAATTTTACGTTCCTTTAATATTCAAATCGAGTTTGAGCAATATGTTGCGTGGCTCAATATGCTCAAACTTGATTGATAATAATTTAATCTCAATAATCGTTTTCAATTACGCAATATTCAACTCGAGCTGGGCATGAGTTTACCATAGATCAAAAGGATGAACTCGATTAAAACACTTATAAATTATGTATATAAGTAACCACAAATGCATCTCAAAACTATATGGAATGCCATTTATTTATATTGTTATAGCAAATAAATTGGGTGGTTGGAGAGAGGCCCTTATGAGGGCTTTTATCCTTGTTTTCTAATTTTGAATTAATAAATTAAGAATCAATGGTTTTTTTTTTCAATAATATTCTATCATGTATCCCTTATAATTGCCCATCTCCTCCCCACCAAGTACTCGCCATTTATTTAATTTGACCTAAAAATTATTTTTTCTACCCAATAGATTTCAGTAACTCATCATGTGATAGGATGGAAATAATTAAAAGAATGAGAAAATAAACTAAAAATAAATAAAAGGTAATGAATTTTACATTTTGTGCATCGCATGAATGGAATTACGATTATTAGGTGGTTCTCTTTTCTTTTTCTTTTTTTTTGGTTTAACGGTTAGGAGTATTCAAACCAGTTTATGTGCACTTCAACTACTCTCTTCCCTGTTGAGAAATTACTTCGAGTAGATATAAAATATAACAGAATCAAAGCTTTGAAGCACGTAAGATAACTTTCTTTAAAATGATATTTGCCCCCGCTAGAGTTTTTCTAGAGGGTTATGATCACTCTCACTATCCAACAAAATTTTTAGATGAAGAAATACAATTAGCAATATTACAAAACTTCCAAAAAAAAATTCTTGAACAATTTTTATTCTTGAGAGAGAGGGGGAAGAGAGTTGAGTTATACAAGACTTGGTGTCAATGTAAATAAAGTCTAGGACTCTATTTATAGATTCCTCAACGCCTTTTACCAAAAGTCACAACATTTGGAATAGGCGTCTTTTTATTAAAAAACATGACTTTATAAAATGATGTCTTTTGGTTAATAGTTATGACCATTTAAAGAGGTGTGTTTTCTTGAAATCATGATTGTTCTAAAGAAATATTTTTTTTTCAATGGTCACACCTCTTTAATAATGTTTTTTTACTAATGGTCATAATTTTTCAAATAATAACCTTTCTTAAAAGTCATAGTTATTCAAAATAAATTAATTATTCAATTGAATAATAAATAAAGGCTCAACACTAGTTCGATCAAAAAAAATTATCAATACTAATTTTAAAATATTAAACACAAATGATAAATATCTCATTATATAAGATTATCAAAATTCGAATTCAACATAAAAATCTAAATTTAGAATTCACGTCGGTAATGACCTGAGTTACTTTTGGGTTATTACGCGCTTCTGACACCAGAAGAAAGCCAGTGAAGTTGTCCCACTTGCAAAACTAAACCCAAGACATCTACTATATGAACCACTTTACCAGTCTATTGACTTCTCTAACCAAGCAATCTACTCCCCCTAAGAACCCTCTGCCAATACTTATCCAGTTTCAATCAATTGTCTTCTGAACCCATCTCCTAAAGCACTCAAATTTGCAGAAATGTCTTCCACTTCATCTAATTTTCAACCTCAATTGCCACTGCACTTGTGCTTCTTCCTCATAATACTCTTCTTCTTGTTTGTGGGCTTCTCATGGTGCATGGACACTTCATATAATTCTCAACCTCAATTGCCACTGCACTTGTGCTTCTTCCTCCTAATACTCTTCATGTTTGTCGGCTTGCCATGGTACATGAACTGTGAGTCACTGTTCGGAGGACTCTTTGATCAAATTAGACTAGTCCTCATCTTGTCACCATTGTTGCTGCTTCTAGCTCTTTACTTGATTTCGAGATTTCAGAGGTCTTTGTTCTTCATACCTTGGCGCCAGCAGGACTCTCTTAGCGGGGCTGGTGGGACACCTTGGGGTGTTGCGTTGCTTCTTGTGTTTCTGTTCTTCGTGATCTCTTACCAGTCTAACTTCAGAGACCGTTGGTATCCTCTACTGAGCAGATGATGCCAATGACGACGACAACGACTGACCGGTGATGGACGAATCAGTTACTAAATTATAGTACTTTTTGGACTTCGTTCCATCTGTATAGCGTCGAAAATTATTTATGTAAAAGTTTGATTTTAAATCACTTTTTTATATAAGTAATTGACTAATGTTAGATAAATTTAAAAATTAAATTCAATAATTTCAATCATCGAATAGATAGTGAGTACTAATAAATATTGAGAATCAATGATTATAATTATTCGGTCTATTTTTCAACTTCACGTAGCGATGCTTTAAGTAATTATGAAGGCTGATGCTTTAAGTAATTATGAAGGCTGATCTTAGGCGGTGGGTGGATTTAGGCTAAGACTGATGGTTGCGTTAACTATTGCTTTATACTCTGGAACGAGTTGTCATAGGCTTGATCTCATACTTTTTTGGATCCCTTTCTTCACTAGCCATGAAAACAGTTGACTCCTTCCTCATAGATATGAGATGAATCTTTTGATGTAGATCAGGCATCCGACTCTGGTTAGAAACTTTGTGCTACACCATGTAATCGTTGTATGAACTTGTTTTGTGTATTTTTCCTTTCACATGGGAACTGGTGTGGTATATATACTTGAATGTTTTTACAGCTTGTTGCTAAGGAAGCCA
Source organism: Ilex paraguariensis (assembly GCA_963454935.2). NCBI lineage: Eukaryota > Viridiplantae > Streptophyta > Magnoliopsida > Aquifoliales > Aquifoliaceae > Ilex > Ilex paraguariensis. Next base: position 533,191 of record CAUOFW020007057.1, on the reverse strand, counting down.
TGGTAATGCTTTCAGATTTTGGCGGGTCCTATAAAATCAAGTGTAATTAGATTTCCAACTCTTGTGCCTAATTGTTAATCAAGAATTTGATTTGTTTTCATGTCAACAGTCGTTAACATCGATAATTGAGTTAAATTTTTGAGAGTTCGAATTGAGTCTGTCGAACTTATTTTTTTAAATAAACTTAAAACATTGTTCAAGTTCAGTTTATTTTAAAAAATGAGCTAAGCCTAAAACAAACTGAACCCGAATTGAATATGAGTAGTTCGACTATTTTACGTATAAACAAGTCAAATTTTACAAGTTCGAGTTAAGTTTTTTAAGTTCGTTTTTAAATGATTCTAAAAATTTGTTTAAATTCGATACAAGCTAAGCTAGAATTGAATTATCAACCCTAACAATCGACCTTTTAGGTAAAAGTCTACGGATTTTTCCGGCTATCCCCCTCCCCTCCCCTCCCCTATGGAGGGTTTTTCTGGTGATAAAAGTTGTTACAGTCACGTTCAGGCATATGGTAATTACCTGCTGAGTCAATTCTAAGCTTTTTATACCGAGTCAACTCTAAGCTTTTTACTCTCTCTCTCTCTCTCTCTCTCCCTCTCGTGAGGGTACTGAATGCAGGTTTTGAGGTGAGAATATTGGAGGAGATGCACCACCAAATAGTCTCTAAAGAGAATCCAAAGTTTCATTTTTTTTTTTTTTATCTTTGTTCAATTTCCTTTGTGTAGGGCTTTTGCTTCTCTTTCACGAAGTAGGGTATGGTACCAAAAAATCAACATGAATTCAAAATTATTGTACGAGTTCAAGCTATTACTAGATTAACCATCTAAATTAGTTTAACAAATAAATCAACATGAATTTAATTAAATATAATTAAGACAAAATATAAATCAACTATAATTTTACTCTTGAACATATGTAGCAGTGACAATCGTGTTAAGTTAAACAAATTCGTGTCCAAAATCACTCAACCTGCACTTGAACCATTTATCAATAAGTGAAAATTACAAAAATCAAATATGACCCATTTATTTAGTTAGTTATCTAATACGACCATATAACCCGTCAAATAAGTAAAGGGTTTAGAAGGTTTATTGCATTTTTTTTCTTTATAGCCCTCTTTCTCTAGAAATTGTTTCATATGGTGAGGTGTAGGATTAATAGAATCTGATCATCGACCTTTGTATGAGTCATCAGAAAAACTATGCCACGTGTCTTGATATACTTTCAACAATACAAAGTGAAATTTCTTATAAATTATAATATATTTAAAAAAAAAAAATTGAATCGCTTATGTGAAACTCTTTTTATATAAATAAATTTTTTACTTATTAATAATAAATAATTTAATTAAAAATATATTTTAGAAGAGATGTCAAATCCGACAATACATACCGCTCGACACAACACAAATGATGCATCACAAAAACAACGTGCTGTGTCCATAATCACCCGGTCCGCACCCACCGTACTAGAAATGGATGGTCCGAAATAAAAGTATCCTCCTCAGCCCATCAAGTATCAAATACACCGTTTGCATCTCTCTTCAATATCAACCCTATCATAAAAGTCGCCATAGATCTTCACTTCACAGAATCATCACACTGAAGAGACAGAGAGAGAGAGATATGGGAGTGGTTATACTTGATGGTTCAACAGTCCGAGACTTCGTCAACGACGAGTCAAAGTTCAAGAAGAGCGTGGACGAGTCTTTCGCCAAGCTAGACCTGAACAACGACGGCGTTTTGTCCAGATCGGAGCTGCGAAAGGGCTTCGAGACTCTCCGTCTGATCGAGACACACTTCGGCGTCGACGTTGCGACGCCGCCAGAGGAGCTGACTCGGCTCTACGACTCGATTTTCGAGAAGTTCGACTGCGATAAGAGCGGGACCGTCGATGTCGAGGAGTTCAGGAACGAGATGAGCAAGATTTTGCTTGCGATCGCCGATGGGTTGGGCTCGTCGCCGATTCAGATGGCTCTTGAAGACGATGATCAGAGTTTTCTTAAGAAGGCCGCAGATCTTGAAGCTTCTAAGCTTTCTCAGGCTTCTTGAACGGTTGATCTTGATGGAGCTTCTTGGGCCGTTGATCTAACGGTCCACTCTATGTTGTACCTGCCTGCTAAAATAATCAGAATAAGGACTTGTCATTTTTCCTGTTTTTTTGTTCTTTCCTTTTTGTTAATATGTTAAGTTCTATACTAATGAATTTTCTTTTTCCATGTGGCTATTTTAATAAATCATTGTATTTTTGAGAAATTGAATACAATGTTGGTATCGAGAGGTTAGCAACTAACTAGACTAATGATCACCGACTTTTTGCTAGAATTAAAAGTTGCGGGCTCAAACTTTGTTATTCCCTCTTTCAAATCATGTTCTTATCATGTTATTTGAAAATAAACTCCCCAACCATTCTGATCATTTTTGGAACAAATCTACTTCGAAGATACATTATTGATAATAAAAAAAATAAAAAAAATAATTTTGGAAGTCAAAATAAGTTATTACAGTGGATAATTTAAACTTTGATCTCCTAAACAATGCATTTGATTTTATTTTATTTTGTTGCATAAATTGTTAAACATCTGTTAATCTTTTTATAGACAAAAATCATCGACAATTTTTAAAATGAAACAAAATGAAACAATTTTTCATTAAATTAAAATATAAAACAAACATACATTAATAATAGTGACAATGTAAAACTAATTGCATGAACTATATGATTAATGATACATTGTGAAAAATACATAATTGTTGAAGAGATATACCTTACCCTTTTTGGCATTGGAATGGATAAGATAATCGTGAAAAGTTGAGAATGTTTGGTCGGACGGGATGCTTCAGGGGAATGGCTATTTCTCTCTATCAACTATTGTATATACACAACTAAAATGAGCAACGATCATTCATTGCAAGGATTATATCATGTTATCACGTTGATATAATATAACCATCTAACAATAAGATAACAAATGAGCAAATATATCTCATATAATTAAATAATTATCTATCGATGTCATGTAATAATTACTAATGTAGTATCTACTTGCTACCTTATTATCCTATCATTGAATAGTTACATTGTATCAACAAAATTATATGATTTAACTGTTATAATGAATATTTTATCAAAGAAAGTCGCAATCCTTTCTCATTTTTATTTTTTAATTCAATAATCAGGGATGTCCGAACCAACTTACGCACATCTAATATCCTCCTTAGTCCAATCAAATACAAATCATCCATACTAGGACTAGAGTATTCACAAGGAATTAATCCCAAAAAATTATTAAATTTCAAACTCAGAACGCCCGAATTCACGGCACGTCCCCATTATCCCTTAGAACTATCTTTGCAGTTCGCAATCCTTTCTCATAAAAACATGGAATCAAAATCTCCAAAAGTGAAGCGATAACGAACAAATGATACATGTGCTTCAAGTACCACAGCATGGTTTTTGAACGCAGACTAGCATATGCTCAGGATTATTGGCAAAAATCTAGCATCAAAAACTGCAAATACAAACTAATTAAGAACACCTAGATAAGAGACCAGCCTTGGTGTTTTGGTTTCTACACTAATTACAAAGAGCACCTAGACGACTCGCAGTCTCTCGAAATCCTCAGAAAATGGAGAGTGCATCATGGTAAGTAATGAAAACAATGCAGTGACAGGAGGAAGAGCCCTATGAAAACAAAATAAAAGGAAACCTCTTCACAATCCTACTCTGCTATTAAATGCACATAGAACAACCACCAGATGATGGGGTTAAAGCAGAATTCAAAAAACTTATCAAACTAATCCGCGGATCAAAATGTGATCCATATTTTCTACTCTTCAAATTTTATAGTCTACTAACCTAAGCCCAATCTTCCTTTGAGGTCATCCTAAATGTTATTGAATCAATGAGTCCAATCTGCACAATTAGACAGCATAAATACCAAAGGTATGAACTACTGCCGGTAAAAAAACGAATCTGTGAATTCTTGCCGCAGGCATTTTCAATGTCTTTGGTCTAGTGAAAGCCTTCCAGGGTGAAGGCAGGGGAACTTTGTAGAGAGTCGCCATAGAATGCTAAAACTAGTAATGTGAACATTGAATGCATGCATAGTCTGGTGAAAAACAAAAAATACATGCCAGAATCTCAGAGCCATTTTTTGTTGGCAACATCCATCGGTGACAAAGCTACCAAAAAAAACATATCAAAGACTCTAATTTGGTCTGCGAAAGCATTATCAATACTATTAATAAAGGGAGAGGATGAGTTTGGTGTCCACCCATGAATTGCCTACCCTTCATTTGTTTCACCTTAATTACACTTAAATATTTTTTCAACTCGACTCAACTGCCTTTAACCTCCCCTAATGTCCATAACAGTTTAAATCTATCTGTTCTAATTTCTTCCTACTTTCATATCTTTCTCTTTTCTTTTTTCTCCATACAAGTGTAAGGCCCCTAGTTTACTTAAACCAGCACAAGATTACCACAAACCAAGATTTTAATAGCAGAAATAAAAGCAAACGTACCAAATACAAGAAACTCAAAAGAAAATGCTTGACAGGGAACAGAGGCTCAGAGAGTAATGATTTTTGGAAACATCAACAAGCTCAATAGCTTTCATAGTTTGATGGTATATTTTTGTCTTCACTGCCTCTGATATTTGTAAGACTACAAAAATAAACCAAAAATAAAAAACAAAAATCATGTACCTATAGCGAAGTGCATTAAGAGTGAATTTAGGCCAAAAACTGAAATTCCTAGCCTCGTAGAGATCCCAGATAGTAGAAATATTTCATAACCAGGGGACTTGAGCATTGTTATAGCAGCTTGCATGTATCTCTATGCATTAATGGAATTTGCAATCTCTAAATATACCTCAAAATATCCACATATAAGCAGAATATTTGATCACAAACAGAGATCAAATCTTACAGGCATTATCATCTGTTGAAAATTAGTACATAGATGAAGTGATGGACAAGTCTAACCTTGCCACTCAACAAGTGGGTGATTAGGTCAAACTAACCTGTTGACAATAAGTTTAGTCTGGCGGACTTCCTCAGTTTAGACTCTCTCAATGCATTCAGATTTATGTATGAATTCCAACCATCCCTTGCTTCATTGTTCAAGCTCCAACACTCTCTTCTTCCTCTTCTTTTCTTTTACAAAATCCCATTATTGGTCATCGCCAAATCATTTTCCTGGGAAAGAATTATATATCCCCATGAATATCTTTAGAACCAATCCAAGTGACCATGGTGCCACTCCCACAGAAAAGACATCATAGTAGCACTCTTTTCCTCTTCTTTTGGCTTTCTCTTGAAGCACCACATTCAAAGAAAACATAAAGAATATCCTAAGAACCTTGCTTATGTATTGTATAGACTACAGAATGTCAAATAGAACTTGAAGCAGACTCAAATCAGCATGACTTGTTGAAAGATTAGCCGAGTGCAGCCTTGGGAATTAAACTTTGTATTGATAGTTAGTGTATTGTTTGCACCTTAGCCTAACAGGTGATTAAATAAACACCCCCAAACTTTTTTGGGTTACTTTTTGGTAGTCAAGCAAAAGAAACAAACCTAACTCAAAGGACTACTTGATGGCGACTCTTTCTTTTGGGAGTGGAGGGGCTCCAAGATAGGGAGCCTAACATGAAATCATTACTAAATTAAAAGCTGATCTCTAAATACCACTCCTCCTTGGAAATCTTATGAAATGACCTGTTGGTAATATAGTCTTTTTTTTTTTTTTTGCATCTTTTATGTACCACAAGCCCCTCAACCATTTTTTGTAATTTAGCCACTTAACGGACATTGCAGTATTTGCATGAAAACACAGACTCGTGAGACCTACAAATCTCAATATAATCTCCACTGTTTTACTATTAGTGCTGCAAAATTAGTGTTTGGTAAACCTCCAGTGAAAAGTGAACAATAACAAACAAAATCAGAATATAGAGTTGGCAAGCAACAACTACCTCTTGAACCACGCAAGATTGCATATAAGAGTACTAATAGGATTTCACTAATGCTATTGGGACATAATTGAAGAACATAATTTGGGGACATAATGAGTTATCACCAATGATATGATAGTGAAATGTATTTGATGATGGGTCCCATTGTAGCATTAATGAATTCATTATTATATCATTGGTGACAACTCATTATGTCCTCAAATTATGTCCATAAATTATGTCCCAATAGCATTGCTCATAGGATTTTCAACATTCAAGCATGACAGTAAAGAAATGATAAATAAAAAGTTGATCATTGACAGAACCAACCATCCAACTCTACAAAAGCATCTATTATACTGAGTGCCAACTTAAGGTATAGAAACAAAAATCTTCTGTATATAGATAAAATAAAATGTTAAAGATAATCATAATGTTGAAACATCTGAATGCACAAGCCTGGTGATAAAAAGAAGGCGCATGCTAGACTCTCAATTCCATTTTCATATCGCCAACGTACAGCGCTAAAAACACTATCAAAAAAGCGCATTAGAGACTCTAATTTGTTGCCTTGAACACATCTACTCATGCCACTAGCATATGGTACTAGCATATGATACCATATGCCACAAATTTAACAATTTAAGAGAACAAAAGCAAAGATTAATAAACAAAAACTAATGCTTTAAGAATTGGGAAAAAAAAACTCAGAATGTAACGATCTCAGAAAAACATCAAGTAGTAACTTAGTTTTTTTTTACAGGAATAGATTTTATAATGTGATGATATTTTTTTCATAATAACGGCCTCCATACATCAATTTATTACAGGAAAGCAAAATCGAGACCAACTAAAACACACAGCCTAGTAGAGATCAGAAATTATAAATGATTCCATATACCAACAGATGCATCTGCTCTTTTATATGATAGACCAGGCAGACCTCAACACTGGTTTTAGGTATCTTGATTGGAAGGATGAAAGCTAACCAATGTATACGTAACGACAAAGCGGTAGATTGAGTTACTACAGCAGAGAGATGTGTCCAAATTCAATATGTTTCGATGTCATGCTACAATGTTTAGTAAACCTCAGGTGAAAAAATGAACAATAACTAACAAAATGACAACATAGAGTTGGCAAGCAACAACTACCTCTTGAACCAGGTAAAGATTGAATATATACTAATGCCAATACTTGGACAAATTTATAATATACATGGCTCAAAGTTGCAGTAGCAGCTATCAACTTGGACCTTACTCATATACATTGGTAGCGGCACATTATCAGTTAATAAGCACAAAAGGCTATATAGAAGGCCCACAAAAATCAAAAACTAAATAACAAGATCTATGCATGGTATATCCAAAATACATCTCCAATTATAATAAAAATACTGAAAATAAAATATAAGGGTGCAACCAAAAATTACATCCTAACACTATTGAGTACAAATATTGAATAAATGTAAACATTATTTGATTTTAAAGTTATATAAAAAAATAAAAAAAAATTTATATTGATTTATGTAGCATAATAATTCTCTGAGCATTACATATAAAAAAAAACTTGGAAATAACAATGCACCAAGACTCTAAAGTCTAAACTCATATTTTTCAACGAGAGAAAGAGAGCATAAGATATAGAAATGAAAAGAGAGCGAGAAGCTAGGGCCTAAGAGTTAAAGCCTAAGATATCAACCATATCATCGAAGGAGCTGTCTCTAATTTGAGTTTATGACTGAAAAAGTGAAAATGAAGAAGGAGAAGGGTGAGGAGGAGGGAGTTTCCTATATTTAAGGCATATGATACACAATCTCACAAGTTCTTGTTACATATTTTCAAAATTCCTTGTTATGTATATATGATGCCAAAAAGGGTCCAATTTAGTGTTATATGGCTCGGCAATTGCATGTGGGTTTCTAGTATTAGAGTTGAAAAATTACGTGTAGAAAACCAGAGCTTGATCAGCAATCTTGCTTTCTTTTCCATCAATTCAAATTGTTAGGATTTTTCTTCCAAGTTTAGTCTTTTTCACAGTTGTAGGTCTAGTTCTTCATCTATTTCGCCTTTTTCTTCCCTGTTAAATGAGATTTGGTGGCCGATGTCAGAATCAGTTTGACTCGGATGTGAATCGACGGAGTTTGAACTGAGTTAGACCAAGTTATCCCAGGTTGTACCCGATTCATGTGAGAACCATGATATTTTTTTTGTCGTGTATCGTTATAGGATCAGTAGGGACCGAGGCGCAGTCAACTTAAACTCGACTGATTCTTCAAATCTTGATTATATAAAGTAAGAGTTCTAATTGGATTTTCTACAGTCAAGCATGACAGTAACAAAATGATAATTAAAAAGTTCATTGTTGACAGAAGCAACCATCCTACTCTACAAATGCATCCACTAAACCGAGCAGCAATTTTGTCTTTAGAACATAACTTGAATCTAACCTTATATATATTAGATAAAATAAATTCCTCAATTAAGGAGCCCTTTGACAACATGGATTTAATTTGAAGAAATTGGAGACAAAATATTTAAGATAATCATAATGTTGAAACCTCTGAATGCACAAGCCTGTTGATAAAAAGAAGGCACATGCCAGAATCTCCATTCCATTTTCATATCGGCAACGTACAGCGCTGAAAACGCTACTAAAAAAGCGCATCAGAGACTCTAATTTGTTGCCTTGAACACATCAACTAATGCCACTAGCATATATAATACAATATGCTACAAATTTAAGAATTTAATAAGAGAACAAAAGCAAAGATTAAAAAAACATAATGCTTCAAAAATTGGGAAAAAGACTCGAAGACTAACCACCTCAGGAAAATATTAACTAGAAGCTTAATAAATTTCAGTCTTTTTACGTGAATAGATATCATTATGTGATGATATTGTTTCCGTAATCACTGCCTCCCACTCATCAATTTATTACTAGAAACCAAATCGAGAGACTAAATGAAACACACAACGTAGTAGAGGTCTCAAAAGAGAAATGATTCCATATACCACAGGCCTTGAGCACAAGTATAGCAAATTACATATACAAATATGAACAAATTGAACATTGAAACTAGCATTGTAATCAGAATATTCATATATTAGCTTGAATATATTTGCCCAAATAGAGATCTAACCTCAATAAAAATTGTCTACATGCTTATAATTAGCATATGTACAACATATCAACAGATGCATCCATTCTTCTATATTGATTGATCAGGCCGACCTCAACAAGGGTTTTGAGCATCTTCATTGTAAGGATGAAAGCTAACTAATCTATACGTAACAAGAAAGTTGTAGATCGAGTACTAAGGCAGATAGACGTGTCCAAAATCGATGTGCTTCGATGTCACTTTAATTCCCTCCAAGGAAACTGAAAACAGATAAGTAAGATTGGGTCAAGCTCAAACTAGCCCATTGGCAGTTGAACAAAGTGAGCCGACTGCGAGTTTGAACTCTTCTTATGCATTATGGTTGAAATATAGACTTCCAACCATTCTTGACTTAGTGTTCAGGCTCATACACTCCGATTCTCATACTAGCCCATTGGGAACTAAACAAAGAGAGTAGAACGTTGCTCAGAAGATTGAACTCTTCTCATGCATTGTGGTTGAAATATAGACTCCAACCATCCCTGCCTTAGTGTTCAAGCTCATATTCTTCTTCCATATTGTCTTCATAAAATATCGTTGCTTATATCCCCAAGAATTTCTAGAGAACCAATATATCGAAAAGGATGACCCCTTTACTTTGATTTTGAGTATCTTGATTGTCCTGATGAAATTTGACCAATATATAAGTCAAGAAAAAGCTCCAAATAAAGTAGTGTCGCGGAAATGATGTGTCCATAATCTGAGTGTTTTGATATCATTACAACGCCCCTCAAAAGGGCTCACAACAACTGACTTAGCTTGAGTCAAGCTCATACTTACACAAGGAAAACAAATAAAGTGGGTAGACTCGAGTGCCTTTAAACTCTTTTCATGCATTCTTGTTGAAATACAGACTCCAACCATCCGTTTGCACTTTGGTGGAAATAAATACTCCAACCATCCTAGCCCTAGCGTTCATGCTTGATTTGAAATTTCAAGTAAAAAAACAAAGAAATTATGATGTTTCAAAAAGTTAATCAAAACGTGTAATAACGTCACCATCATACTCTTGATTTTTCTTTAAACATTATGATTTTTTTGATTTTTTTTTAATTAAAACATTAGTGTAGCTTTTGACTAACTCTTTAAATGTTTTTACTAGTTGATGATTCCTCTACTTCTTCCTCCTCCTCCTCCTCTTCCTCCTCCTCCTTCTTTCTTTTTCTTATGTTGTGTCATAGGCCTTTTGTCTTCATTAAAGAGTGTATATCCTTAAGGAATATATGGACAACCTATTCCTAAATGTCCACCCAGCCCAACACAATCGGGGGCCTAAGGCGAAAATCCCAAATGAGGCACTATGGATATGTGTTATAACAATATATAAAATATCTTTTTAAGGCAATTTTTAAGATTAAGTTAATATTTTTGCAATCAATCTTAGTCCAATTAGTTTTTAAAACTAAATAAAACTCTAAATTACTTTCAAATATTTAAATTGCTTCAATTGCTCCAAATTGAGTAGTGTCATTTATATTTACTCTAGAAAAGAAATGGAATTTAAATTCCAAATTGGACAGCTAATCCTAAAAGTCCAAAAGTATTTGAACACCAAGTCATTGCCCATAAAAAATAAGAAACCTGAAAAAAACAAGAGACATGGACAAAAAAATAGGCACTTAAGACTATAGTTTAGCATTGGAAAAGTACACTTACCCTAACAACAAGATCCTACTATAAATTTGGGGCCTACTCCTTTTAGGGCTTTTCAATCGGACTGAACAAAAACTAGGTCCTGCTAAACTTAAAAGGCTTTCTTGGGCCTGAACAAAAGTAGGGTCTTAATTAGCTTGGGACCAAATTTTTTGGGGCCCTTAAATTCAGGGGGCCTAGGCAGCCACCTTAGTGGCCTAGCCCTAGGGCTGGCCCCCATGGAAAAAGCACAAGTCTGAGCCATGATACTGACAATTTCTCCCCCACCCTTGGTATTTCTTTACCTATAGATCTATGCACTTGCACATACACTAACTATAAATATGTGCAAGTGCCAATAGAGAATATTCTAAGAACCACAAATTTGGTTGGTCTAAGTAAAGACATCAATAAAACTTCGCTTTTTTTGGTTTTTTTTTTGTGTGTAGGTATGTCAACGAACTGGGTTTGAATCGGATTTTGATTGATCCGAATTTAAATCCAATTTCAAAAGTCCGATCTAAATTTGAATCTGATAATTCAACAAATTTTATTTTTGTAATCCATATCTGAATCCGTTAACACTTTTAAATCTGACTCAAATATCTAATCGAATCCAAATGAATTAAGTAATTAAATTTTAACAAATTATACCTAAATTTCAGCTAATTTTATTTAAATAATCACTTAATTTCTTTAATATTTATATAAAAATATATAAATAATTCAGATCTGATCATAGGTATATTCAAATCCAAATCCATTCAAAAATAAGGTATCAAATTTAGATTCGGATTACCGATAAAAAAATATTAATCTATATCCGACTAATTGAATTTAGATTCGAATCAAAATTCAATCCATTGACAGGCCTATATGTGTGGGGTAGGGGGAGAGATGAAGAGGGAGAGATTTGGATCAACATCACTCCTACACGAAGTGACCTAGGGGCCATCCAAGTGTTACCTTGGGGAAAATATGAGGAACCCAAGCTTTTTTTGTCATACTACGGGGAGTAAAAAGAAAGAAGCAAAGCTAATGAGGAACACGATACATTTGGAGGGTTGATCTCTTAATATTTATGTATCCAATATACAACTATAGTTACAAAAATAGGTAAATGTCATAGCTATTTGGTACATCTTCTATAACCACAACAATAGCAACTTCACTGATGTTGTAGGGTAAGAAAAGATGGGACTCGAGAGATATATAGTCCCCGTGATTTACCGGTGAATATTACAATGTTAGATATGCTTGATGAAATTTGAACAATAATTTCAGGAACTATTTACTAATAAATACTCTTGGTGCTATTATTAACAATTAGCATAGACAAAAATACTAACCACAAGCCTCCTTTTTTAACTCTATTTCCTCTCTTCCCCAAGCTCTCACTTCAAAAGAATGATTGATGTAGGATGAAAAATACTAGAAATCAGAGAATAGAAAGAGAAGAAGAAAGAATAAGGATGGAAGGGATTTACCTCATCCTCGTAAGAAATCGAAGAAGAAATACACAAAATTCTCCACAGAGAATCACTTTTTATTATATCACTCTCTCGAATAAAAAATAGTTGGGAATACACCATTATTTATAGGTCAAGTTTCCTACTAAAATAAAAACTATTCTCCTACTAAAATTCTAAAATAATTTCATAGTTAAACTCTAACTAATACTCCTAACCAAACAAATACTCATAAATCAAATAATAATAATAAAACTACAAATTACACTTCCCTTTGAACCAAAAATTCCTAGGCTTCCAAAGTCAATTGTATTGGTCCAACCAACTAATGGGTGGGCCATCAATTCTCTCCCACGAGTAAGGAGGAGGGCCAAGAATACCATCTGATGAAAAAGCTCTCTCAATCAATAATGAACTCTTTTTCAATTGTAGTGTACGCACATTTGTAGCACAAGTAAGAGTATACTTCTTTTTTTCAATTGCAAAAGAATAGGTATTAGCACGCCCCACATGTTGTGCATCACGATCCCATATCCAAGTGTGCCCTAAAAGTATATGATAAAGCTTGCTAACAAACATATATGTCCTTCACAACAAACTCTTGTCTAAAAGATTTTTCCTCGATGAATAAGCTCAACATTGGCAACTTCTTTATTAGCAATAAGTAGAGGATGGATAACACCCATAAAATGATCATCATCCAAATCATCAAAATTAACCTCACCCACACATCAAGAGGTTCTATGATCTCTGTTTCAAATTTTGGCTCATCAGAATCAATATGCACCGTAGAATTTTCCTTTTCAACCACAGCAATAGATTTTGAAGGGCATTAAAAAGAAAGATGACCAAAACCAAGACAATTAAAACATCTCGTGTTAGAATTAGTACTCCCTTAAGAAAAAGAATTTGCACTAACCCAAGATGATTTGTTTGGAGTAAAAGTATTCTCTTGGGGCTTATTAGTGGACTTACCTTGATTTGCATCTACGACAATTCTCTCGATCTGGATTGAAGGAGCCATAGTAGATCTCATATAAGATCTTTTTCTTAACTCATCTTCCATCTGATAAACAACCTGAACTGCATCTGTCATGGTGTAAAGTCTACTTGCAGCTAAACCCGTAGAACTTTGTGAATTGAGACCTTACCTGTACATGGCAATCATTACATCCTCAATCCATGGGAACTCTGATCGGACGGCCAAGCTGTAAAACTTTCTTGTATATTCCTCGACAGACATGCTTCCCTGATTTAACTATGTAAACTGAAGATGAGCTCATTGCTTATAATTAGCAGGCACAAAGTATCAGGTCATAGTAATCTCCATATCATCCCATGATCTATCAAAGTGAGTTTGTTGGTACTTTATCCACCAAAGTCTTGTTATACCCTTTAATTTTGATTCTACAAAGAATACATTTCTCTCATCAATCAAACGATACCACTTAAAGAAGCTTTCAATGCTATGCAACCAATCAAGGAATATATCGAGATTATTGTCCCCATGAAAATCTTCAACCTCTAATTTAACCCTTTTATCAAAATCAAACAATCTTGGGTCTTCTCGAACTAGGTCTTGTGGTGGAGGGACTTGTGCAAGCACTAGTTGTTAATTGATAGCCGATGACGATAAATCATGATTTGCACGCATCTCCATTCCTTTACCCTTTTTATCTAGAACAATGGCCATCAAGGCTTCCATATTTTCTTTTATCGAGGCAATAGATACTTGGAGAGAATCCACTGATCCTTGGAGCGAATCTAATCGCGAATCATGTGCTTCAACTCTACCACTTAACTCGGCATTGGTCACCATCTTGATTGGAATAGAATTTAGGAGAAAATTTTTTTTTGAAAATTCTGGGGTCAATCTGTAATTTCAGAAATTTTTGGGGCAAAACTGTAATTTCAGAAATTTTTGGGACCAAAGTGTAATTTCAAAAATTTCAGGCGCCAAATCTGAAATTTCAAAAAAAAAGAGGGGTCCAATCTTTAATTTCAAAAGTCTTGCGAGGTCTTTGTGCAATTGCAGTGGTGTTGGTTCAATTACTAGTCTTTCACCTAGGCTTCCAAAGTCGATTGTATTGGTCCAACCAACCAATGGGTGCACCATCAATGATATTAACCACTCTTCGCCCATTCCCTCTGCCACGACTCAGTTGACAACTTCACCTTGATTAAGAATTCTTACCTCCACTGCTTTACAATCTCTTGAACTCCAAATCTACCAAAATCAATCCTAGAAACACAAACTTATCACTATAACTCTCTAGCCTCAAAAATCAACAATCTAATCACTGCCAAAAGTTAGTCTAACAGTAGAGTGTGTAGAGTGAGCCATAATTCTATCTCCTCGTGCTAACATGGAACTAAAATATGATGAAGTAAATAACTGTAACTATATTGCAAGCTGCAATACATGGACACATGGTAACACAACAAAGATTATAAAGTTCCTCAAAGTCCAACTTCTGAGTACATAATCAAATGGCAAATGCTATTGTTAACAAAATAAGCATACAATCAAGGACACTGCTCATGAAGGTCTGTATGACACTAGCTAAAGAGTATCCAATGTTCCACCTTTCTTCTCCAAACAATTATCAAAATTACCAGAAATTGAAAAGGCATCCTACTTTTTACAATTCAAAACTATATATTAGAATATTTTAAATTGAAATATAACTTCAAATTAGTTCTAGATGTTTCACATCGAACGTTACAAGTATACAAACAAGTAGGTTTGGGGGGATGAAAGATGGGGAAATAAATTGATATATTCCAAGGTCTTCAAATTGACCCAATAATGATGTATACAACCATTAAAATTGATCCATATAGTCAAGATTAGAGATTAGACCAATTTGTAATGTACTTTAACCTCAAAGAAACTGAGATTGCAAGTTTGGATCAAATATTCAGCTCAACTGAATTCTGAATAGAATTTGTCAATTATCAAATATATAATATGTAAGTGGAGATCGAAAGTGAGTTAAATGCAATTAAATGATGGAAAAACAAACAACATGGTTGACAAATTAAAAGTCCAAAATAGACAAGAAATCAAAACTGGAACTTCCAAAATAGAGTGTTGGGTTAAGTGATTTTAGGTTTACAGTTTTGAGGTTATAGAACTCAAAACTCGATCAATTTTATGCTAAATCTATATGATCAAAAGACGCTAAGTTGTATCCCAACAAATTCATCATCTGATGGAAAACTAATGTCAATCCATTTAATTTACAAAATAGAAAGACGGGTTAAAGTTCCTAATTGACTGAATGTAAAACGACGACCCTTCGATACTTAAGTCAATATCTCTACTGAATAGATTGTGAGAAATAATTTTACTAACGGAAAGGAGACCAAATCACATGGCTTATATCAATAATGGGCCCATCATTTGATTAACAAACTTGGTCCCTAAAATTATCTAACAGCATGCACACTTTGTAAGGAGGCAAAAATATTAAGAACTTCAAATTTTTAGAAAAAGTCATTTCGACCTTACGACCTTCATTTGATGGTCTTTGCTTTGACCAATTAAAAAGGGTACTACATCAAAAAGAGATTCAATACTTGCTCACATTCCAGATTACAAAATTACTCAAGAAGCATGGGTTGGTTTCAATAATATTACTACTATACATTATCGTTTCACTATCTAGGTTTTTGAAAAATAAAAGTCTTCTTTTGTTATTCATTTCATTGGTGGAGCGAATAGTTTTATTGTTAAGAGTTGTTAGAATATATTTAAATATTTAGTATTAGTATTAAGGGTAATTTAGTCGTTTATGTTAAAAAATGTTTGAGCATATTTAGATATTTAGTATTAATATTAATGGTAGTTTAGTTATTTACTTTATTTGTGCTGACCTTTATATAAGTTCTTTGTCAATGCAAATGAAGTAAATGACTAAACTATCCCTAATACTAATATTAATTACTAAATATATTCTAACAAAAGTGTCCTCTTCTAGTCTTTTGGATGTTAGAACTATAACTCACTAAATTTTTATATCGATAAATTACGTTAAAAACTTGAATACTTAGAGAAACTCCAACCAATATGTCATGTGTCAGTTGGCAAAACTAACTTTGGCAGTATGCCAAATTTAACATATGAATTTTGTCATTTTGGTATGTCAAATCATTTTCAAAGTATTATTTAATTGATCAAAAAAAATTTTAGCGCATGGACATCCACTAGATGTAGCCGTTGAAGGGAAAAGCTACCAAACAAAAATTATACTACTTTTAATATAAAAATTATTATTTCTAATAATATAGATTTTCATTGATCCCGAATTTTATTTTAAAAAAATACATTAAATTAATATAATAAAATATTTAAAGATAAACATGCAACAAAATAAATTATTTTGATATATTAGTGAGGTGAGAATTTCAAAATTCCACATGTCAAAATATCACATAAGCCTTCAAATCTAAATTTGGCATCCTAATTTTGACATCTCCAAATTTGAATCTAAAAATTATGCGGTGTATCAAAATAATTTATTTTATTACATCTTTATTTTTAGATCTCTTTTATTATATTAATTTAATGTATATTTTTAAAACAAATTTTGAGATCAATTAAAATAAATATCATTATAAATAATAACTTTTATATCAAAGGTAGTAAATATTTTATTGAAATTTTATTTTGGGCAATAAAATAATGCCTTAAAAAGAATTTGGAATACCTTTCTTCACATGCCAAATTCAACATACTGCCAAATTCATTTTTACCAATTGAGTTTTTTGACCAATCGGTTGGAGTTACTCTTAGATTGTTAATTTTTTGTTTTAAGCTCTTCTATGTGAAAAAATTTGTAGTATAATGAAAATTTATTTTTACCTTTTTTATAGGCATATATATTTCTTACAATAAAACTACCTAGACCAAGTTTTTCCCACGTCTAACATAACAATTGATGTGGCATGTAACACATCAGATATGAGCCTCATTCGAATTCAAAATAAGTAAACTGCATTTTTTTTGTATTTGCATTTACATTTCATTTGAATTTCAAAACATTTTATGAGTCCCATCCCAATAGCTTTGCTGAACGAAACGCCTTTACCAAACCAAAAACCTAGCACAATAACCAAATCACGTCGCCATTCTTAGCACAAAGAATACTTTGAAAGAAAAAATTATTATGTCCCAACTTTTATTAAAAAAAAATCTTCAATTGAAAGAGTTTGTTTACTTGAAATAATGGTGATGAAATCAATCTTCATACCTAAATTGTGGTCAAATTTGGGTAAATAACTCAATTCTAAGCAAAAATAAATAAAAATTATGCAGAGGTCTTACAACAAAGAACACTCTTCTTGTTGTCGATGGGACAAGCTAGGGGTTTTGTGCTAAGAATGAAGTAGGACAAAGTGAAGAAGAGATCTGGTCATTTGTAAAGCAAATTAATTCGTTCAGCAAAACTATTTTAAGAGGCCCACAAAATATTTTAAAATTCAAATGAAATGCAACTGCAACGAAAATGCAGTTCATTTGTTTTGAATTGAAATGAGACCCACATCTGATGTGCGTCAGACTTGAGAAAAAATTGATCAGTGCAGATTTATTGTATTTCTTAATATCTTCTAGAAAACTGCACATATTTAACTATACATGATACGTTATAATATACAATACACTATGTTTTAAAAATGATATATCTACCGTACCGATACAAGTTTTGACAACCTTTAGCACAGATGTTGACTTAAGCATCAGAGGGTCCTCTACCTACACCCTTGTTAGTGGGAACTTCTATTTCGTTTTTCCATTTTGCAGGTCATGATTAGACGAACATTTGTAACCCATCGGGTGACTAAATCTAATATTTTCTTTTACCCATTTTTGAGGCTAAGCATTTTTTTCCAATTGCATAAAGTTTACTCCATAAAAACTATAATTTTGATTTTTAAGGAGTAGCACGGATATGAGTTTCAAGACTCTGGTAAGTACCAGGGCAACTCTAGGTGCTTCAAATTATCAAGGACAAATGCACAATATACACAGTTGTACAAAAGCATTACCACAATATTGAAAGAGTATAGAACTATAAATAGAATCACATAATGATCATGTGATCATTCATTCTTTTCGAACCTGCGAATAATTCCCAAAACTAAATACTTGTTTACTATTATCCCAATGTCCTACCTTTTTTTTCCTTTTCTTGCTCATCGTTTCCCAGGCCGGGGGGTGTCAATCCAGATCCTACATATAAATCTTCAGCCTATTGGCACATGCATCATAAAATACATTAAAACTAATTCCATAAATTAAAAGGATTAGCCCAAGAAACCCAAAATAAGGAAGTCATCTTCACAATGTAAAATCTGATTATAAAGGGGGAACGCAGCAGCAAAAAAATCACATATTAGTTAGCATAAATCACAAACGAAAACAAAACTTCCCTGATTTGCTATACACAAACCAACCCTTATCTCGTACAACTGCTACAAATTGAAGCCTGGATTAACAGCAAGAAAACTTTAATAATGAGACGGCCGATTAATATAGATAATAAATGGAGTGGATTAGTATTAGAATGACACAGACTCAAATCGACACCCTACTGTAATTGTGACTTTCCAACACATGGAAATAACTAGAGTAAACAAACCGTTGTAGAACTATAATGTTGAAACATCTGAATGAACAAACCTGGCTACAAGAAGGGGCACATTCCAGAATCTCCGCCTGCTTCGTTTGAAAGCTCCATTGAGAGATCGCATCACAAAAAACTCTATTATGTTGGCGGCTGATAACTCATTGAAGGAAGGACCAAGAAGCAACAGGTGGATTTATACATGCCGAAGAATCCCTAATTTTTGAAGTGTGTGATTTGATGATTGATAGTACCACAATACCCCTCCGGGTAGTTAGTAGAATATCACATAAGGTAAACCTCATGTGGACCCATTTGACATTTTCTTTTGGGGGGGGGGGGGGGTTACCAGAAAGACATGCACGTATATGACACAATAATTTGGGGGGTTTTGTTTGACGAGTATAAAGAGGTGGGTTTTAAGTAAAATAATTTGATACATCACTTAATTTTATATTTTGTTATAATTTTTAAACTCGAAATTTATATACTAGCCAGAAAAATTAAACTCGTGAATAAGAATTTCAACTAATTCCAAAGGATTGAGTTTGAAATCAACCAACTTAGGATATAATGGTAAACAGATTTTTTTATGGGATTCTAAATAATTCGAATTATGATTTTGACAATTGGACCAAGTCACGTGGCAATCGGCATGTGTTGATAATAGTCATTTTGAGGAGACAATTCCTTTACCGAACATACTAAGTGTCAACCGAGCAAACTGTAACTCAATTGAACAAATTTGGGTTTAGTCAAATAGATCATATAAGAATTGACTATAACAGAGCCTAATGAAACATGAGATACTAGATACTACGAGACTGCAATAGGGATATGAATCTAACTCTATCTAATACTTACAAAGATCGATCTGAACAATTAGGTAGGCTATGACTAAGTTGCATAATTGTAAATGATGGTGATGTTCTTGATACGAAAGAATTTTTAATAAGAAAGGAATAAGAGAAGAGGGGATTGTTTGATGAATAAACTGCATATCGTTATTGAACTCATTCAGGCTATATATACCCATACAACTATGCTAAAGAACAAGAATTGCTTAAGAATAGAAAAAAGAATAGCATCCTCTGTGCCACTCAAAGCTTACTCCGTAACAGACTCAACAAACAATGACTAAAACAAATTAGACCAAGTCTTCCATCTTGCCACTACCACTTCCTGGTCTAGTGCATGCATAGCATGCATGTAAAGTGGCACATATCATTCCCCACCGCTTAAGGATCCTTGTCCACAAGGATGAAATCAAGATATGACTTGGTGAAACGCCACTCATTCTCCCAGGTTGCATCTTTTGCTAGTACACCGACCCATTTCACCAGGATTTCAAATTTGGGCGGTATTTACCCTTGTGGATCACACATCTATCTAAGACAACTTCGGGCTGTGGAAGGACAGTCAAAGTATCCAAGACAGGGGGAAGTTGGGTAGATGTTGGAGTGACCGGTCCCAAATGTTTCCTTAACAAACTAACATGAAACACATCATGAATTTGAGAACTAGGAGGCAAAACCAGTTTATAAGCCACCGGACCAACTTTCTCAAGGACTTTGTATGGACCAAAGAAACGTGGGGCGAGTTTCATGGAGGCCCGAAAAGCCACGGAAGTCTGTTTATATGGTTGGATTTTCAAATACACATAATCTCCTACAAGGAACGAGGCCTCGCTCCAGTGTTGGTCCGCTTGACATTTCATCCGATCCTGGGCTAGTAGAAGGTTATGTCGCAGCTCACATAGGATGGCATCTCGGTCATGCAGGTATTCATCTACTGCTTGGACGCTGGAAGTGCCTGGTACATAAGCCAATAGACTTGGAGGCGGAATGTCGTAAATAGCTTTGAAGGATGTCATCTTGGTGGAGGAGTGAGTTGAAGTGTTGTACTACAACAATGATGGGCTTTAGTGACAAATTTTTTAGTGACCAAATTATTTTCGTCATTAATGATACATTTTTAGCGATGACATGTGAATTTGTCACTAATGATCCAGGATGAGTGACAATAATACTATTTGTCAGAAAAAGTTAACTTTTAGTGATGAATAATTATTCTTCATCGTAACTTCGTCACTGAAAGTATGAGAAATTGGATAAATAGTGATGAATTTTATTGTCGTCACTCAAAATAATAAACAATTACTTTTAGTAATGAAATTAGTTGTCTCTAAAAGTTTCAAGGTTTTAGTAATGACTTTGATGTCGTCACTAAAACACTAATGGCTTTAGTGGTGACTTGGATGTCATCACTAAAACTTTCATAGGTTTAGTGACAACATTGGTGTTGTTATAAAATTTTTTATATTTTTAGTGATGATTGTCAAGTCGTCACTAAAACTTTCATATTTTTAGTAACTAAATTAATTATGTCACTAAAATTAATTTAGTTTATGTCACTACATTGTCAAGTGGCTTCTTTTATATCGTTTGAAAATTTTCAAATTATACCATATCAATATGTCATTTCTCATATCACCTCCTAACCTGTAAAATATTAAAAACATGACGCTCTTGTTATTTCTAGACTAAACTATATCTTAATTAAGCTTGTTAACAAAATTCTGAAACACCCTTAATACATCTAACTAGTAAAACTATAAATTTATTTAATTTAAATATCAATACTCATGCCACAACCTAACTACTATAATGGTGTAAGACAAGTTGAAGTCAACTCATGTTAAATCAAAATTTTTAAAACTATCAAACTGAGCTTAATTAGAAAATTTTAATTTCATTCATGGTTTAATTTTGAAATTGGATGATATGCAAGTAGGATGAAATTTGAATCAAAATCGACTTCAATTGAGGTAGACAACATGGATAGAAATTCGAGTTGAAATTCAATTTAATTAAAGTTTAAATCTCAAGTTATGCAACTAGGGCATAAATTTGATTTCAATTTGGATTGGATCCTAAAAGGTAGAGACATAAATTGAGTATTGTTTGAATTTAAATTGGGTTGATAATTTTATATCCAAATCTTGCTCAATATTGAATATTTTTGGGTTGGCCTGCGTTGGATATCAAATTGATACATCAAGTTTCACTTTTACCCCAAGTTTCACCTTTCATGAACCATCATCAAATCCAACAGAATGTGACTCAAATTATGTTGGGTCGTGTTCGTTTCATGTTATATCACGTTCGTGTCAAGTATTAGACAATATAACTCAACCAATTTAATTGATCGTGTCAAATATTTAAATACTAACCGGACAACCCAAGAATTAATTGTGTCTATTGTGTTACTTTCAAGTTAACCCATGAATTAAAAATATTTTTTGGTCATGTTAAAAAAATTTAGATTTTATCACATATCTATATAATAAGAGACAATAGAATTTGAATTCTCAACTTTCTAGATTATTTCAAAATTATTGATCCAACAAATAAAATTGACCCTAAAAATATTTTATTTAATATGATACAAGCCGGACGGGTTTTGTCAAACCTGCGGGTCATTCAAAAGCCAAACAAAATCAAATTTTTGGGTAATTTTGCTCTAATTGCTATTTCTCATGTGTCAGCCTTCACTCCTCTCTCTGTCTCTTTCTCTAACCTCTGCAACTCTCGATCGTCTCAGCTCAAACACGCAGGAGTCACCACCATCATCGCCATAGTTGTTCATGGTTTATTGCCGTCTCTCGATGGTGCCTCAACTCATGTCGTTGGCTTGAATTGAATGAGGATTAACGATACAAGTACTTCATCCCCATCTTTATCTGTTTCTCTGCAGTTTGTAAACTTCACTTTAATAATAATTTATTGTGTTCTGATTGTAATGCTTGTAGCCACTATTTTCATACTTTTGGTTCATTATTTTGTGAATATTGGACTTATTTTTAAAAACCTTATCTCACTTTTTTGCTTCTGATTCTTGACATATTTGTTTGCTTCAGAGGAGATTATCGTTCTTCAATCAATCGCCATTAATATGGTGTTTTACTTCCTCCATTCTTGAAACATGCAGCATACATTGGTGGGTTTTAAACCCAACATTCATTCTTGGTTAAGAATTTGAATCCCATTAACTCCTTAATAGATGCAATGAATGGAATAGAAGACTGGCATACATAAAAATGAGGTTCAGTTGAGAATTTGAGAAATTTTGGCCTATTTGTTGTCATTTCTTGCATACATTAATTATGTTGTTTTTATAATTATATATTTTTTTGGCATATTTATTAGCATTAATCATTATTTTTTATTATATAACCGGTCTGACCAATGATCCAGTGGTTGAACCAGTAACTCGTTGACTTTAAAATTTGTGGATCTAGTTATTTTTGTTTGAGTTGATTCGAATTGATTTGAATTCGAATTTGGATTTATCCCTCATTCCAGTAATACATATTAGTTTAAATGAATTTTTTTATTTGAAATTTTGAAACAGCTATTTGGGTGTCTTGGTTCTTTTTCTTTATTTTTATGTTATCTATGCAAAGAAACCTCACCAATAGTTTACGCATGTGGGGAATATACTAACATGATTTGATTGGGAATGTACTAACATGATTTGACTACTGCAGTTGGACTCTTCATCCATATTGGGCTACTCAGCTGACTCAAGTCATTCTTCATGGATATTTTTTACTTGTCATTCTATCAGCTAGATTATTGGAATTTTAAAACTCAGAGGATTATTCTTTCAGCTAGACTCTCTGTTCAGCTACCTCAGCTGGAATCTTCTTTGGACTGCTCCTGCTGGAATCCTGTTACAGCTGATGTCTCTGCTTCAGTTGGAGTTTTCTGCTACAACTGGAGCATACATCTTCAACTGGACTCTCAACCAGCTGGAATGTGTAATTCAACTAGCCTTATCTCTTCTACGGTAGTTTTTTCAAACCGTCTTTTAGGAAATCATGTTTTCTAGTATATTTATTGTAATTAGAAGCTAATTTTGTGGCAGATGCTTTAGCAAATGCTACATTTTTGAATGGTATTTCTTCTGAAAATGTTGGGTATGAGCAGCTGATACGATTGTAAGCCAACGACATGTTCAAGACCAGAGGGGCTTGCCTGTTCTGCGCACTAAGAGCAGGTTGGTTTTTTATGACCATGGTTGATTTGGAATTGATTTATGCTTCTGTGTTGGGGAAGATTGGTTTATGCAAGTTGCTGGGATATAAAGAGTTGTACTCCGGAGAAAAGTGGCTACTGTGAAGGAGTTAGGCTGGTGCTGCTATGTTGAGCCTCTGATAAGCTGGGAGTATTATTGGGGAAATAATGCTGATGATCTGAAATGATTTTGAAGGATTAAAGTCGTTATTGGTTTTTTTTTTGTTTGTTATTCATTACAACATATTTTTTGTTACTCTTGCAAACAGAAAATTTGTTGTTCTTGTAACAATTTTTTGTTTTTGTTGTTAATAGTTTTTTCTGTCTTTTTGATTCTTGTAATTTTTGAGATCCATTCAATAAAATTGCTTGATTTTTTTTTTAAAAAAAAAATCTGTTGCCCCAACAAACAAGTGACTAGCCACTAATGAATTCAACATAAAAAGTTCTGAAATTGTATAAGAAGTAAGTTGAAACCTCAAAACGAATCAAATTTGTGTAACCACCGTCTCCATCTATGTTTTTTATGCTAAATTGAAATACACTAGTTTAATTCATGGGCTTTTTGGGGCAAGTTAAAAAGAATTACTGTTTACTGACAGCTAATCGACTCAAATGTTCATATCTTTGTTTATGAATTTTTATTGACACCCCTTGTTAGTGTGACGAGTGACGGTGATAACATAAATATCTTTTACCTTTATACTCCTATGCTTGTGATTGATTTACATGTATCTCTAATCGTTAAATATATCCAACTAACAAAAATAAATTTTACAATTTAAAAAAATTAATTTTTTGTTAACTTTTTATATATTATGCATAAATACATAGGTTCATTTATAGGTTCGTGTTGAACACTACTCAACTCAAACCCAACACATTTAACTAATGCATCACACAAGTTTTCACTTGTTCATAACCTAATGCCTTGTATGATTGATTAATCCAACAATTAAAGATTATGTCTCTTGATCGCATTCATATAATATGAAATTATTCACTTTATTATTTTACTCTCATGTAGCATTCTTACACGTGAAAGTCTATACCACTTAACTAATATAGTGCTAGCACATATGAAAGACGGGCACTCTAAATCCAATATAAAACATGGTGTGTCCATTCAATCGAATTTTAATCAGTTTAAATTGAATTTTAACCAGTTCAAACTTTAATATGAAAAAATATATATATAAATTTTAATTGACTCAAATCTTAATACGTAAAAAACGAATTTTAATTAGTTTGAATCGAATTTTAATAGGCTCAAATTTTAATACGTAAAAAAATATAAATATTAATTGACTCGAATTGAATTTTAATACGTGATAGAAGCTCAAGATTGAGCTCAAATTGTCTTGAATTTTAATGCGTCAAAAAAAATATTTTAATAGGCTCAAATTTTAATACATAAAAAAAATATTTATTAGTCCAAATCTATTTTAATCAACTTAAATTTTAATATGTAGAAAAACGAAATTTAATTAACTCAAATTTTAATACATAGAAAAATAAATTTTAATCAACTTGAATTTTAAATGAATTTTATGGTAGACTATAAAAAGTGTGATTAAAATTTTCCCTAGAATTTTATGTGGTCCTTTTTTTTTTAATTTTCCATAATCATACTATTTTGTGGAAATCTTATTTTGCACCATTAAAGATGCTCTAACTTTCAATTTTGACCCTCAAAGAATTGGATTCTCAAATTACACCCTTGATGATATGAAATAGATGCAATGTAGCCCAATTCAAGGTAAATTTTAAGATTGAGGGTGCAATTTGAGCTTGAAATGGGGGCCACATTGCACATTTTATATAACATTGCGGGCAAATTTTGAGAATTCAATTCTTTAAGAGTATAAATTGAAAATTGATGTATCTTTCTGGGTACAAAATAAAATTAACCTACAATTTTTTGTTTTGCTGATTAAGAATCTCTTTCATGCTTATCCCTTTCCCGCCAATCCAACTAGGAGTTTAGGAGTCCTATTCTTTTAGTCTTCCACTCCCATGATCATGATCCCGCCTTCCCCACTCACAGTCACCACTCCTCCTTTCTCTCTCTGGTGCGCTCCTCTTTCACAACCTCTCTCATTACTAAGAACAATCTCTCTCTTGTGAAGAATTTGATACGGCGTACCGTTCATTGCAGCAAATTTCAGGTTAGTCTCATAATATACCTTTGTCATTATATCTATGTCTAAATGCATCCTCTATTCCCTCTCTTTCACTCTCGTTCAAAACCCCTCCCCCTTTGGTTGTACTTTCCCTATGTACTGTTCAAGTGTAACAGACGACGAACAAGAAGCGAAGGTTCAATACTCCTTTATATTTTTTAGGCAATTTACATATTCAACCCTTCAAGTATGACTCAAGTTTCTATTTCATCCTTCTAGTCCCAAATCCAATGGTTATTACTAACACTTAATTATTGTCTACACTAATATGATTTAAAGAAGAGAAGAATAATATATTTGGCTTCATTCTGTAGGATCTAGTTAAAATATTTGGATGGAAGGGCCAAATTAAAACTAAATTAATACTTTAAGAACTTAATTATTATAATTGAAACTTTAGGGATCCATTATAAATTTAAAAGGGCGCAAATTGTAAAATGGCCCAACTCTTCGAAATAGACTAGGTTGTTGGTCAGAAATGGGTTGGTCCAACCATAATTGTTTGATTACAACAAATCCTTAGCTAACATGACCAAAAGCTGTCCTTTTTTTCCACAAAACAGAGGTTTGGCAAGATGACATGTGCAAGAAGTGAAACAGAACCACCTAATTCTCATGCACTTATTTTTCTAGCTTGGTGCCCGAATTTTATGATGAATTGAAGTCACGAACATAGAATTGATACATTGCTAAGCCTTACCCAATCATTGAAAATCAAGAAAAAAAAGTGGGAGACGTGAATGGAAATGAGTGAGAATATAAGAACAAGTAATACTTGGATGCCATGGTAATTATCATTAGCATATAAAAAGTAAATTATCATCAATGATATGCATAATCATGTGGCTGTTAATTGTTAATTTATATGAAATTATTTTGTAAAAGAATTCTAGTTGTAATCGCATCAATTGCAGGAGGTTGGACATATATTATTACTCAACGAATTGGTTGTGATGGTAAATATTTACGTTTAATATAAAGATAATTTATTTTTTTGTTGGTAAATTAATTCTTTTTTTTTCTTGTTAAAGATTTGAGTATGGATAGAAGTTGGATGCAGTTAAATCATAAAATTTGTGATTTTTACAAAAATAGAGTAAATTCTTTTATTAAGCTTGTGCGTGATCATATGGATTAGATTAATAATATTCGATGCCTGTGGCGCAAATGCATGAACGTTGAGAATTGCCATTATTATATTACACATTTACTTTCTTGCATATTGGAGAATTGTCATTATTATAGGGTGTAAATTTTGTGTGTTAAAACTTATATTATACAAAATGGT
Organism: Ilex paraguariensis; assembly: GCA_963454935.2. Classification (NCBI taxonomy): domain Eukaryota; kingdom Viridiplantae; phylum Streptophyta; class Magnoliopsida; order Aquifoliales; family Aquifoliaceae; genus Ilex; species Ilex paraguariensis. Next base: position 505,791 of record CAUOFW020007057.1, on the reverse strand, counting down.
TCCTCAATTTATCTGTTGAGACTTTTATTGTGAACATTAAGTAAAATTCGTTTGCTATGGGAAAATTGCAATATTTTTTTCTTGTGACTTTTTGTTTAGAGTGTGAAATAATTGGAGCTTATAAGCCTATTGAAAAAAAAAAATTCTTATGTGGTTGATTTTGATTAGTCATTTTTGTTGGTAGATGTGTTGAAATATTTTGCTATTGTTTTTTGAATTTATTTGAAACAACAAAAACATGGGATAACTAACCGATGGTTCAATGATGTGGATATCACATACACTATCATGTATACAACATAGTATCTCTAAAAGAAAAATTGACGTTATAATTTGTGGATCTAGTTATGTTTGCTTGAGTTGATCCGAATTAGTTTGATTTAGATTTTTCACATTTTTATTTAAATTTTGGAGCATCTATTTGGGTGTTGTCTTGATTCTTTTTTTTTGCTTTTATGTTATCTATACAAAGGAACCTTGTTTATGAGGTGTGTTTTACAAAAGTTACACTTATATTCAATTGTTTATGGATGTTGAAAACATACTAACATCATTTTTGATGGGTTAAGCCCAAATAGTCCAATTTATGTGTTAAAGTCCAACCCCAGTTGAGGAGTCCAACCTCATTTTGAATCCACCAAGCCCAAGACAGTCCAAGACCGGTTAGACTTTTTGCTTAGCACGTCATCAAGAGGAGAGCATGGGAAGCTTATCTGCACCACTAAAGGAAACGGTCCAATCTTTGATCGCGTTTCATGAAGAGCTCCCCAACCTCCTCCTTCCGTTGAGGATAAGTCGTGATCTCTACCAGAATGATTTTTTAGTGTTATAAAGTAGCCTTGAGGGTAAGTCATGATCTCTACCAGAATGATCTCTTAGCTGGGATAAAGTAGCCTTGAGGATAAGTCATGATCTCCACAAGAATGATCTCTTAGCTGCTATAAAGTAGCCCCAATCTGTTAGGAGACTACTATAAATGGCATGCCCCACCAACACTTACAGAGGACAGATCGACGACCGAAGACCACTGCTTCTTTGATTCTCCATTCTCTCAAAGCTTGTATCTCTATTCTCCATACCTTTGAATTAATAAAATACTCGGCAACTGAAGCCATTGAAGAGTGGACGTAGGTCAAATTGACCGAACCACTATAAATCGTGTCTTTTTTAATTTTCTCATTGATTTCACTGCATTTATTATCTACACTTGACAGGTGGTGTGCAAAACCATTTTTGTGCATCATCAGTTTGGTGCCGTCTGTGGGAAATCGACAAAATTCTCATTTTTGAACATTACATCCATTAACTAATGACGATCACTACTCGATCCATGAACCAACATGAAGACAATCCTCCACGAGAGGAGGAGGTTGCTCCCCCGCCTACCAACCCTGTTCCGGATACTCTAGCTCCGAATCCCAAGCAAATATTGGAGACCATGCAGCAACTGGTTGCTCAAAACCAACAATTACTACAACTCATACTTGCTGGACAAGGAGGAGCACCACACGAAGGTGCACAGCATGGAGGACCCCAAGGTGGAGCACCACACGGAGGTGCACAATATGGAGGGCCGCACGGAGGTGCACAACATGGAGCACCCCAAGGAGCTCCACGTCCTGGACATTAAGGAGCACCACGCCCGGACGCCCCATTGGGCGCCCCACTTTGGGAAGCCCAACATGAGGGAGCTCCACCTCCCCCTCCCCTTGTTTCCCAGGGAGAGGACCCTTATCTCCAGGAGGATGAGGGTGAAAACCAAAGCATGGAGCATGAAAGCCACTTCCATGATCATTCCAGAGGAGCCCCCAATCATTGGGACGAGAAGATAAAGGAGGTACAGAATCAACTGGGTGATGTCTTCAACGCATGAAGGCATAGGGACCCGAGACTGTTAACCACCTGGTAAGGCGTACTGATACGCCTTTCAAACCTGATGTAGCAAACTACCCCCTCCCTCAGAAGTTCAAAATGTCATCTATAGAGACCTTTGATGGAACAAAGGATCCACTGGACCACCTCGACACTTACAAGACCTTGATACAATTGCACAACGTACCAGACGAAATCATGTGCAGGGTATTCCCAACTACGTTAAAGGGGTCTGCCCGACAGTGGTTTGCTAAGCTCTCCCCCGCCTCTATTGCCTCTTTCGCCGAGTTTAGCAGATCAATCGTCTCACACTTCATTGGAGGGCGTCGCCACCAGAAGCCAGTTACGCACCTGCTTAGTATAAAGCAGGACCGCGAGGAGAGCCTGAGGAGTTACCTCACTCGTTTTAACGAGGAGGTACTCCAAGTTGATGAACCCGACGACAAGGTGACGATGACCGCCTTCTTGGATGGCCTCCGTTCATCAAGCTTCCTTTTCTCAGTTCTGAAGCGCCCACCGAAGAGCATGCCAGAGCTGCTAGCCAATGCCCAAAAGTACATAAACGCAGAAGACATCACAAGGGCCAGGTGGGGTGAGTCTTCCAGAGCAGGGGAGAAAAGGAAGAAAAGGGAGAGGGACGATAAGAAGGGGACCAACAACAAACATGACAGGACAGAGAAAGTCCCTGTCAAGGACCGGCTAGGTCCTGCTCCTCAGAGGAACCGTCAACCCTTCACTCCCCTCAATGCTTCTGTGGAACACATCCTATTCCAGATCCAGGATGACCCCGCGATAAAATGGCATGGAAAAATGAAGTCTCCTCCAAATCGCAGAAATCCTAACAAGTATTGCCGCTTCCATCGTGACCACGGGCATGACACCGACGATTGCTACGACCTCAAGAGGTAAATTGAGGAGCTCATCCAACGTGGTCACTTACGCCAGTATGTTACTGGAAGGGAACGAGCACCACAACCTCATAACCAGGAAGATCAGCAGCCCGTTGGGGAAATCCACACCATCTCAGGGGGAGTAGCAGGTGGGGGAGAATCAGTTTCCGCGATGAAGGCCCATGTCAGGAAGGCAAGACATGTCTACGAGATGCGCCCATCTAAGGTGCCGAAGCAGGAAGGCGACGACCCCTTGGTGCTCACCATGACGGTGACCAATTTTCATGTGCACAGGATCCTGGTGGATAGTGGCAGCTCTGTAGATATCCTGTTTGCAGAGGCCTATGACAAGCTCAACCTGGGCAAGGAGAGGCTACAACCAATCAGGTCACCCCTCATTGGATTCTCAGGGGAAAAAGTGTATCCCCTTGGATCCATCACACTTCCCGTCACCGTCGGAGTAACACCCCGAAGCTCCACAGTCATGGTCAATTTCCTGGTAATAGAGTGCCCGTCAGCCTACAACATCATATTAGGGCGGCCAGCTCTTAACACATTAAGAGTTGTGCCCTCTACCTACCATCTCGTTCTCCACTTTTCAACCTCAAATGAAGTCAGAGAGGTCAAAGGGGACCAAATAACAGCCAGAGAGTGCTATGTATCCTCTATGAAGGCTAGGAAGCCCCAAGAAGCATTGCAGGTTGAGGTCTTTGACCCAAGGGATGACTCCGCAACAGAAAGAGGAAAACCAGTCGAGGAACTCATCCCTGTGGTCTTAGAAAAGGAGCACCCAGACAGAAGAATTTACATTGACTCTTCCCTTTCTGAAGAGCTGGCTCCCTTGTTGATTGATTTTTTGAAGCGTAATATGGACATCTTTGCTTGGTCGCATGAGGACCTTGAGGGCATCGACCCGGAAGTAGCTACCCACCGCCTTAATGTCGATCCACTGTACAAGCCTGTTCGCCAAAAGTTAAAGGGAGCCTCCACTGAAAAGGCCCAAGCCATGGACAAGGAGGTTAGAAAGCTGATTGATAACGGGGCAGTCAGGGAAGTGGCGTATCCGGAGTGGCTCTCCAACGTAGTAATGGTTACTAAGGCTAATGGGAAGTGGCACCTCTGTATCGACTTCACAGAACTAAACAAGACATACCCAAAAGATAGTTATCCACTGCCGCAGATTGACCTCCTCATCGACGCCACCGCTGGGCATGAGTTGTTCACTTTCCTAGATGCATACTCGGGGTACAACCAGATTAGCATGCATCCCCCAGACCAAGAGAAAACATCATTCATCACGCCAAAGGGGACATACTGCTACAGGGTCATGCCCTTTGGGCTAAAGAATGCTAGAGCAACCTACTAACGGCTGGTGAACAAGATGTTCCAGTCTCAGATCGAGCAAACAATGGAGGTGTACGTGGATGACATGCTGGTAAAGAGCCTTGCAGCAGTAGGCCACATTGATCACCTCCAAAAAACTTTCAACGTCCTGAGGTCCTATCACATGAAGCTCAACCCTAAGAAGTGCGCCTTTGGTGTGGGGTCTGGTAAATTCCTGGGCTTTATGGTCAATCAGAGGGGAATTGAGGCGAACCCTGATAAGATCAAGGCCATTTTTGACATGAAGTCACCCTCTTCAACCAAGGAGCTCCAGCGCCTCAATGGAAGAATCACAGCATTAAATAGGTTTGTCTCCAAATCTGCAGACAAATGTCTCCCTTTTTTCAAAACTCCGAAAAGCCTTCGAGTGGAAACCTGAGGCAGAGGAGGCTTTTCAAAGGCTCAAAGCCTACCTAGCAGCACCTCCCCTCCTGTCACATGCTACCCTTGGAGAAACTCTCCATCTATACCTTTATGTTTTCCCATCAGCGGTAAGCTCAGTGCTCGTCAGAAACGACAATGGAGTGCAGAAATCAGTTTATTACGTGAGCAGGGCATACCGGGGGCAGAGGTCAGATATTCAGCACTAGAAAAATTGGCACTCGCTCTGGTCACGACAGCGAGACGGCTGCGACACTACTTCCAGGGCCATCGTATGGTGGTCATCACCGACCAACCTCTTAAAAGAATCTTGGAAAAGCCGGACGTATCTGGCAGACTTCTTAAATGGGCAGTAGAACTCGGGAAGTTCGACATTCAATACCAACCTAGGACGATCATCAAAGCACAAGCCCTAGCAGATTTCGTAGCTGAACTCACACCAACAGAGGATGGGAACGATGTGGATCCCCAAATGCCCAACGAAGACATCAAGAAGCCTAACAAAGACCCTCAAGCAGGCGCCCAAGTCTCCTTCCCAGGTGCCCAAACAACTTTTTCTGATGACTAGGCATCCCGGGCTGCACCTTTAACTCCTACATCACAGGCTGCACCTCCGGATGCCTAGGCACCACAGGTTGTACCTCTAGCTCCTGCGCCACAGGCTGCACCTCTAGCTCCTGCACCACAGGTTGCACCTCCGGATGCCCAGGCACCACAGGCTACACCTCTAGATACCCAGGTATCACAGGCTGCACCTCCCTGGTCTTCCACTTCAAATTCCAAATTCTCCACTCATCTGCTTTGGAAACTCTATGTAAATGGCTCCTCGACTAGTGAAGGAGAAGGAGCGGGCTTAATCTTGATCAGCCCAGATGGCACCACTTTCAGATACACGATGAAGCTCCACTTTTATGCTTCCAATAATGAGGCGGAATACGAAGCCCTCCTTTCTGGATTAAGATTAGCGATGGAAATGGAGGTTCAACACCTTGCCACCTACAGTGACTCTCAGCTGATAGTCAATCAAGTGAGGGGCGAGTTCGAAGCCAAAGGAGCCAAAATACAAGAATATCTTAGCATGGCTAGAAATATGATCACAAAATTCCACTACTTCCAGATAAATCACATCCCCAGAGAGGATAATATGGCTGTCGATGCACTCACAAAGCTCGCTTCATCCATGAAAGCCTCATCAGGGGAACCAGCACTAATTGGTCACTAGTGCGAGCCGAGCAGGATGGACATGGAGGCCATAAATATTGACTGTGTATCTGCTGAGTCAGACTGGATGATCTAAATCAGGGCATACCTCCAAGAGGGTGTGCAGCCAGATGATCCCCTAGAGGCCAGGAAGCTAAGGATAAGGGCCTCTAAGTTTGCCATCTTGCAGGACACTCTATACAAGAGAGGCTATTCGTTGCCATGGTTACGATGTCTTTCACCTGAAGAAGCTCACTATGCCTTACGAGAAATCCACGAAGGGATCTGTGTGAATCACTCTAGAGGGCGTTCCCTTACCCACAAGGCGCTCAGACAGGGCTACTTCTAGCCTACCATGGTAAGGGACGCCCAGGAGTTCTCCAAAAAGTGCGACAAGTGCCAACACTTTGCGACTGTGCCAAGGCAACCACCCGAGGAGCTAACAACTATTTCAAGCTCATGACCTTTCTCCAAGTGGGGCATCGATATCCTAGGCCCCTTGCCTCTCAGCAAAAGGCAATGCAAGTTCGTGGTGGTGGCAGTCGACTATTTCACCAAGTGGTCAGAGGCAGAACCTTTAGCAAAAATCACAGACGCAAAGGTCAAATATTTTATCTAGAAAAACTTGGTCTGTCGTTTTGGGATTCCCAATACCATTGTCAGCGACAACGCCAAGTAGTTTGACAACAAGCTACTGAACTCTTTCTATTCTGACCTTCAAATAAAACAACCTCACTCCAGCCGGCACATCCACAAGTAAATGGACAAGCAGAGGTCATGGTAAGAACGGTGCTACGCAATTTAAAGACAAGGCTTGAAAAAGCAAAGGGCCTTTGGGTAGAGGAGCTATCAGGCGTACTGTGGGCTTATCGAACCACGCCAAGAACCCCTACTGGGGAGACTCCTTTTCCCTCGCCTTTGGAACCGAGGCGGTTATCCCTGTGGAGATAGGGGTACACTCCCTAAGGGTCTAGCACCACGATCCCATCACCAATGAGGAAGGACTCCGCAGCAACCTCGACTTGGTGGAGGAAGCGAGGGAGATGGCTGTAGTCCGCAACGTGGAGTATAAACGGTGCATGAAAAGGTACTACAATTCGAGGGTGAAACCCCATTCCTTCCAACTTGGGGATTTGGTCCTCAAAAAAGTGATCCTCGCTACAAAGGATGCACGCGAAGGAAAGCTAGAACCAAATTGGGAAGGGCCCTACCGCGTAACAGAAGTAATGAGACCAGACACCTACAAAATCCAAGATTCTGAGGGAAAAGTTTTACTCCATCCATGAAATGCAGAGCACTTGAAAAGGTATTATCAATGACACCTTGCGAGCATCAAAACAGTAGAAGTTGTGACTTGATTTGTTTTAGGGGTGTTATCCAAGATTTTAATGTATTTTTTTTGGGAATTATTACCCAATATCGCTTTTTATAAGCAATAAATTAATAAAATTTTATATGCCATTTATTCCAAAAAGATTTTATGTATTTCATTTCAAAGGAGTATCGGTACAAAAATAAGGCCAAATACCGCCTTTTCAAAAAAAAAAATCAGAAGTCCTAAACACTCTAACTGCTTTCATGGTCGTCCCCCACCTCTTCCTCATTGTCATCAACAGCATCAGATCCCCCCTCATCACTGTCGTCAGTGGGCACGAAAGGTGAGAAGTCAATATTAGGGAAAATGGTAGAAACCTTCCCTCGGAGATCCTCGAAACCATCAACAAAAGCATCTACAAGATCATTCTCCAAGTCTTCCTCAGCACGGGAAACTCTCTCCCGAGCAGTTGTCAACTTTGCCTCTGCAACAACTGCCTTTCTGAGCATGGCCCTCCCATGGGCCTCTACAAGCTCAGCCTCCCTGAGCGCGCTCCTCTCGCGAACTGCCAAAAGCTCAGCCTCTAGCTTAGTGGCCCTCTCATGGGCTGCAGCAAGCTCACCATCCCTGAGCGCGTCCCTCTCGCGGGCCGCCAAAAGCTCGGACTCAAAATTAGAAGCCCTTTCATGAGCTGCCACAAGCTTACCCTCCCGAAGCACATCCCTCTCACGGGTCACCAAAAGCTCAGAATCAAGCTCGACAATCCTCTCCTGAGCGGTAATAAGCTCCCTCTACACAAGGCTAAGATCCAGCTTCAGCTTGTCTTGATTATAGGCCCTCGAAAGCAAGCAGATGGAGGAAGTCAAAACCTAAAAAAAAAAAAAGGAGAGACAAGAGATTAAGAAAAGTCAAAACACAGGAAATGACTAAAGAAAGGGAAATAACAGACCCTTACCTGAGCCAGACCTTCCAAATACATGTTGACGATATTATCAGTGCCCGAAGCGCTAAGCTCAGAAATTTCTGGCCCAAACACAAACCTCCCAAGTCTTGCCCTGATAGTTGCCGGTCTCCCCATCATAGGACCAGCCCAAATCGGCACTCGGGTAGAAGTTCCTGAACAAGGAGGAGACAAAGGAGGGGTAGCACGAGGAAAGGATAAAGGTGGAACAGATGTGCCTGGTAAGGAAGATTCTAGAGTAGCAGCTGGAGAAGTTGTCAGTTGAGAAGAAGCCACCGTGGGAGTCACATGGGGGGCATCATCCGTCCTTGCCACTTTGGAAGAAGGAGGGCTCCTGCTAGAAAAGTGGGACACCACCACCCTCTTACTTGCTGCAAGAGTAGAGAAGGGTTAGATAAAAAAAAAAAAAAAAAGGAGGAGAGGAAACTAGCTCACCCCTTTTCTTCGAAGAGGAGCTGCCAGATTTCTGAGATGGAGCAACAACTCTAGTATACTTGGGTAAGAGAACTCCCAAATTTTTACAAGGGCAAGCTTTGACAGCCTCCAATTTCCACTCCTGGTCCCGGGAAAACACAGGAATATCTGCATGGAAAAAGTGAGCACACACCCATAAAAAAAAAAAAAGGAAAAAGAAGAAGTGTGCAGCATACCGGGTTTTTTAGCAGCACCCCAATGTGTTGGCATCAAAGCTCTGTCGGCTTCTGAAGCCCATTCTCCACCAATAAAGAAGAAACAAGATTTTCAGTCGCCGCAATTAGAGCGCATTCCTGTAAGCACTGTACCACACTGTGCGATAAAATAGTACCATCCCCTATTTGGTGTAGGGGTTTCGCTCAAATTATATGCTGCATGAAACTCCATAGGGGAATTATCCTCGTGGTGCACCTTTCTCCATAATGCAAGAAAATCGAGCAGGATTCTCCAACCGTTGGGCGCTAGTCGCCCCGGAGTCAAGGAAAAGTAATACAAAACACGACAAATGGGGGAGGACATGGGAAATCTTAACCCAGCCTCAAGCATCTCCTCGTAGACAACAATATTCCCGGAAGAGTCATCGCAAGCAAGCTCGTCCAACTCAGCCCGACGGCACAATACGGTCGGAGGGATGCGATAAGTAAAAACAAGCCTTGAAATATCTTCATCTAAGCGGAACAAACTAGAAAGGGTGTTCACCTTAGACCCGTCACCATCAAGTCCCACTTTGCTCTTGCGTTTCTTCTTCCGGGGCCTTAAGGAGTAGCCCAAATCACCATTGGGAGAGTCTTGAGGAACTTGAATCAGGGGAGCTACAATAGGGGCTTGATCATCAAGAGCAGCACCCAAAGCTTCTTTACTACTTGCAATGTCTAGCCCAACGCCTGGAAGTGTGCCTGACTGCTGTTGCTCGTCAAAACAAAATTGCCCAGTAGCTTGAAGGGTACCTGGCCCTTCAAAATTGCGCAAAACAGAATTTTCGACGCAAAAATCAGCACCTAAGGCGCCCAAATCAGCGCCTCGAGTGGGAATCGGATCAGCCCGTGCTCCCAGGCCACTGCCTAGCTCTCCCTGATGAACCTTGGATTGATTTTTAGTGCCCCTTGATGGAAAAATGCTGCTGCCCAGCATTCCAAAGCCGCACAGCGCAGCAGAACTGAAGTTGTCCAGCGCAGCCGAGCTGTCCGGGACAGCAGAAGCAGCAGCCAGGCTGCTGCCCAACGCGCCTGGGCTATCCAGGACAGGAGGAGCAGAGCCCAGGCAGCCGCCCAGCCCCCCACCGCGTGCGCGCGTTACCCAGCCGGGCGCCCAGCCGCTTCCCTTCGTTGCCCAAGCCACTACTCGCGCTGCTCATCTCCCCTTCGCTGTCCAGCCCTTCATTTACAGCCCCAAAGCTGTCCAAGACATCATTTGAATGCTCAAAACCAGCCTCCAAGTTCTTCAAAATGGTGCCTACTTCCTCCCTTTCTCCAACCTCCACCACTCCCTCTTCAATCGACATTGTTTACTTGAGAAGCTCAACTAGCAAGGAAGAAATCACACTCTTGAAAGGATTCAAGGAGAACACACTTTGTCTTCAACAAAATGGGTAGGACTTGAGTTCTCAAGGTTTTCAAGAGGTGGGTGCTCAACCTTAAAAATGAGTGAAATGGGTAACATGAAGAAGAAAACTATATTTATAGTCTAAGGTTTTTCAAAAAGAGGGAAAAAGCCCAAATAGAAAACTATGGGCCCTTTTCAAAATAAAAAAGCCAAATAGAATATTATGAGCCCTCTTCAAAATAAAGTGGGAAAGACTTGAAGTTTAAAAAAATAATAATAATAATAATAATATAGTCAATGCCTCCTTCTCCAAGTCTCATTGGACATGGGGCATTGGGGGGTAAATGATGGGTTAAGCCCAAATAGTCCAATTTATGTGTTAAAGTCCAACCCCTGTTGAGGAGCCCAACCTCATTTTGAATCCACCAAGCCCAAGACAGTCCAAGACCGGTTATAATTTTTGCTTAGCACGTCATCAAGAGGAGAGCATGAGAAGCTTATATGCATCACCGAAGGAAACGGTCCAATCTTTGACCGCGTTTCATGAAGAGCTCCCCAACCTCCTCCTTCCGTTTGTGATCTCTACCAGAATGATCTTTTAGTGCTATAAAGTAGCCTTGAGGGTAAGTCGTGATCTCCACCAGAATGATCTCTTAGTTGCGATAAAGTAGCCTTAAGGATAAGTCATGATCTCTACAAGAATGATCTCTTAGCTGCTATAAAGTAGCCCCAATCTGTTAGGAGACTACTATAAATGGCACGCCCCACCAACACTTACAGAGGACAGACCGACGACCGGAGACCATTGCTTCTTTGATTCTCCATTCTCTCAAAGCTTGTATCTCTATTCTCCATACCTTTGAATTAATAAAATACCCGGCAACTGAAGCCATTGAAGAGTGGACGTAGGTCAAATTGACCGAACCACTATAAATCGTGTCTTCTTTAATTTTCTCATTGATTTCACTGCATTTATTACCTACACTTGACAGGTGGTGTGCAAAACCATTTTTGTGCATCATCAATTTTATTTGTTCTTATGTGCAAATTGATGGCTGATGGTGCGAGTTATTTACAACGGACAAAACCACACTTATGACTTTTTTATTTCTTTCTTTTTCGTACTTGTCTTTTATTCGGTGGGAAAACACTTGTTTTATACGCTTATTTTGTATTTGCTTGGATGATACTTTAATTTGAGAAAAATTAATTTTAAATTCTTTGGTTTTGGGTTATTATATTAATTGTCATGTATCGTTTGAATATGAATGGCTAGATAATACATTATTAATTTTGTTACACGGCTCTTATCAAGTTATTTCAAGAGTCAATTGTTGTGCAAATATATATATATATATATTGAAAGAGTTTGAGTGACGAAATAAGAATTTGTCTCTAATCTCAACTTCTAGTGACAAACTTTTTTCGTTACTGACAGTCATACAATTAATGGTTCTATATTTTGTGACAATCTCAATTTGACACTAAAGACCCACAGTTGATGATGAATTTAAAATTTGTCCTTGGAAGTAGACTTCTAAAAACGACAATATATTTTCACTATAACATAATTTACAGTGACAAAATATTTTCATCACTATATTGGTACTTGTAGTGACGTTATTAATCTTTTAATGACACATCTTTTGGGTCTTTTGTGACTATTTTATTTGTCATTAAATGTATTTTTTTTAGTGATGAGAGAGCGTTGTCACTATAAACTATAGAATTAATGACGATTATTTTAAATTGTCACTATAGACAATTACTGACAAGCTTCTAGTGACGACAAAAATATCATCACTGAAACTCTTAAGTGACAAAATACACATTTATAGTGACAAAAAATTTTGTCACAAAAAACCTTAATTGTTTTAGTGTAAACCAGGGAATCCATTCGAGCCATTTTTGCGGGTAGTCACCTGCAAAACATCGTAAATATTGCTCAAAAGTTTGATTGACAACTTCAGTTCGGCCGTCGGATTGGGGATGGTAACTTGAGTTCATACACAACTTGGTTCCGTGCAGCTGGAATAATGTTCAGCAAAAGGAGCTGATAAACACCTTGTCCCGGTTGCTAACGACAAATGTCGAAATACTGTGTAGGCGAACCACGTTGGCAACAATTACAGTGGTACACGGGTGTTTCAAGGCTACGAAGTGAGCATATTTTATCCATGATGGCAATATATCCATTGGAAGATGGTAACCCCTCAATAAAGTCCATCAAGACATCAATCCACAATTGAGTAGGGACGGGTAGCGGCTGAAACAACCCTGCCGGCTTCATACAATCAGTTTTGAACCGCTGACAGACATCACATTGTTGCAAAAAATCCTTCACAATTTGGCGCATATTAGACCAAAAAAAATTCTATTTGATACGAGAGGATTTTATGAAACCCAAAGTGCCCACCTATTGGTGACAAATGGCAGTCAGCCATTATCTTCGGAATCAAGGTTGAGGTGGGGCTCAAATAAACATTGTCTCCTTTAAACCACACTCCATCACATTGGAGCAGCTTGAGAGGAATTTTTTTTTAATAATTCTTCATAAAATGAGTCATGTTGGACTTTTTTTCGAAGCATTGGCTACCAATCTGCATATGGTTGAGAAATGGATAAAAATTGGAATTCAACTACACGTGACAAAGAATTTGCACCTTGATTTTCAGGCCCACGTTTATACTCAATTTTGTAATCATAACCAAGTATTTTTTGGCAACCATAGTGTTTGTGCTGGTGTAGTAATTCGTCACTCCAGTAGGTACTTGAGACTTTTTTGGTCAGTGCGGACTGTAAATGGTTTTCCAAGCAAGTATGGACATCATTTCTTGATTGCTTTGACGATAGCCAACATTTCTTTCTCGTAGGTGGACAATGCCAAGGCTGAACCTTTCAATGCTTCGCTAAAATATGCCACTAGTCGATTTTGTTGCGTAAGAATTGCACCGAGTTCGATACTACTGGCATCACATTCAATCACGAATCATTGAGTAAAATCGGGAAGGCGTAAAATTGGTGGTGATGTCAATGCCTCTTTTAATTGTTTGAAAGCCATCTCTGCTACCTTATTCCATTGAAATCCATCCTTGCTCAAGAGACGGGTCAGAGGAACTGCTATACATCCGAAAATGACAGATAAATTTTCGGTAGTAGCCTGCTAAATCGAGGAACCCATGGACCCCTTTTGCTGTTGTTGGTGTTGGCCACTCAATGACAGCTTGTATTTTGGTTGGATCAACCGATACCCCTTGCACCCGAAATTATGTGACCCAAGTAGTCGACCTGTAAAAATCCAAATTGACATTTCAACTCTTTTGCAAACAAACTGTTAGTTGATAGGATATGTAAAACAATTTGCAAATGTGTGAGATGGTCTTCCCATGATTTCGAATACATTAGAATGTCATCAAAGAAAACCAAAATAAATTTCCCTAGATAGGGACGGAAGAGATTGTTCATGAGACTTTGTGCATTAGTGAGGCCAAATGGCATCACAATAAACTCGAAATGCCCTTCGTGCGTCCGAAATGAGGTTTTAGGAATGTCATCTTCTTGCACATAGATTTGATGATATCTAAACCGTAAATCCATTTTCTAGTAAAATTTGGCGTCGTGGAGCTCATCTAATAGTTCATCGATAATAGGAATTGGATACTTATCTTTAACTGTGATGTTGTTTACAGCTCGATAATTCACACAAAATCGCCAAACACCATCTGTTTTCTTCACTAACAGAACTGGGGATGAGAATGGGCTATGGCTTGGTCATATCAAACCAGATTGCAAAAGCTCTTTTACCATTTTCTCTATCTCGGGTTTTTGGTAATAAGGGTATCGATATGGCCTCACACTCACTGGTCCTACGGTTGGTTGCAATGGAATGTGATGGTCATGTGACCATCTTGAAGGCAAGCTGGTAGATGATTCAACTACTTGAGAGAATTTAGCTAGGAGTTGGCCCATCTCAGGTGGGTAGGAATTTGGTTGGCTGCTGTAGTTGGAAGGAATTATTTGAAAAAATAGCCCAGTGACTTGTATTCCATTGAATTCTTTGTCAGTTAAGGCTTCGATGCCAGTTCGTCCCAATCCCTGGAAACTGTGGGAAGTTCCTGCCACGTTGAAGTTCATTGTTAGCTGATTTTAGTTAGTCTCGATAGGTCCGAGAGTTGCAAGCCATTGAACTCCCAATACCAACTGGCATGCTGCAACAGGAAGAATGTAGTAGTCGGCGGTGACGGGAAGTCCTTGAATGCCGAGGGTGAGAACCTGACATTATCCAACACCTTCTAGCTTCTCCCAGTTAGCAACCATAACTTGGAATTTCTTATCCTGGATTACTGGTAACCCGAACTTAGAGATGATAGCCTGATCAATGAAGTTGTGAGTGCTGCCACCATCTATTAGCGCCGTTACATTCTTGTTTTTCAACTTGCCAACGACGCGTATGGTTTGTGGGTGTTCAGCACCTGCAATTGCATGGAAAGAAATTTCAAGTACAGCTTCATGATGTTTTTCAGTTGTGGTTGAACGCCCTCGACATCCTCGATGCTCGGATGGGGTGAATCCTCGATCATAAATAATTGCGGTCGTTCGCAGCGATGGCCTGGAACTAGCTTCTCGTCACAATAATAGCATAACCCCTTTTCTCGACGTTCTCGTGCCTCTTGATTAGTGATTCGACAGAAGGTTGCTGGTTGAGTATTGGAACTTTGGTTCATGCGCTGGGTTGGTGGAGGTCCTAGCACACCAGCTATTGGGTTGGGTGAGGCTTTTGTTGTCAAAAAGGCTGGTTGGGAACGGAGTTACTGGCTTGGTCTCTTCTGCAACTGGTTGCATTCCTCGATTAGCCGAGCTACTCCTATTGTATCTGCCAAGGTTCTGGGTTGTTTAATTTTTACGTCTATGTGAATGTCGTCTCAAAGTCATGCAATAAAACAACCAATTAGAAAATTTTTGGGCAGGGCATCAACTCGTGGGAAAGGTTTTCAAAAGCTTCTTGATAAGCTGCTACGATTATAGTTTGTTTAAGGCGAGTTAGAGCTTCTGATGGATCCTAATAGTCGGTTGGACAAAATCGGAGTTGTACAGCCTTGGTGAACTCATCCTATGTGAGTGGTCCGCGAAATTTCGTCAACCACCAGTGCCATTGCAGGTGATGCCTTCTAATGGAAGGAGGCCAGCTGAACTTGTTGGTCTGGTGCAATGTTCTTGAACTCAAAGTATTGTTCTACCTTGTAAATCCATCCAGTTGGGTCATCTCTATTAAACTTTGGGAAGGACAACTTGAGGTGTTGATGAGAGTGGTCATTGATAGTGTTAGAATGGGAAGTATGTGGGTGTGAGGATTCGTCACGTGCAAATGGGTAGGTTTTCGGAGGGCTAGTGTTTTGGCTACAGGAGGCTCGAAGAGCTTGAAACTCGGTTAACACCGCTTGTAAGACTGCATTCACCTGATCAAAACTGGTCTCGTGTTGTGCCAAGATTTCGTTGACATCGTTGCGTAATTCTGCATTGGTTTTTCCGCGAATGTCCATGGTCAGAATAGTGCTCTGATACCACTGATATGAAAGAATTTTACATAAGAAAGGAATATGAGAATGAGGGGACTGTTTGGTGAATAAAATGCATATCTTTATTGAACTCATTCAAGCTATATATAGCCATACAACTAGAAGGGAAAATAACAACAATGCTAAAATAACAACAATGCTAAAGAACAGAAATTGCCGAAGAATAGGAAAAAGAATAGTGCACCCACTATGCCACTCAAAGCTTACTCCGCAACAGACTCAACAAACAATGACTAAAACAAATTAGACCAAGTCTTCCATCTTGCACTACCACTTCCTGGCCTGGTGCATGCATGTAAAGTGGCACATATCAGTTCTACACAATTTAGCAAGAACGTGTTTTATAGAGGTTAGAGGATCATTGGAATGTCCAATCAGAGCTCCTAGGCTTTCTTGGTGTTTAAGCAATGCAATTTGAGGAACAGAAGATTTGTAATGGTTTACCAGTTCGAAAGTTCGGCTAATCCATTCTAATGGAGTCTCTTGCTCCTAAGGGAATTTTCTATTAATCAAGGAAAAAGATTACACATGGTAATAGTGCAGATAAATTGCTCGAATACATTGTGAGGGATGTGACTCCTAGTTATAGTCTTCAGATACCTTGCGTGATTGTCTTGCGTGATCTTTACCATCTTCTTGTAACTAACGCTCTTTTTATGTAATCAACGCCTATAATGTTGAGGTGGTTGAAACTCGTTTGCCAAAATATTGAGCCTTTGCCAAAAAGTGTCAGCTGTCGCTGTCATCATACCCATGTGGATCTCGTTGCTGGAGATGACCAACCTATGCTTACTTATCATTAAGGGTGTCAATCGTGTTGGATTAAACGGTTACGTGTCGGGTTAAACGGGTGCCGGGTGAAAAACATATAAACTTATGCACGACACGTTTAATAAACGAATAAAAAATTTTAACACAAACACGAACTGTTTAATAAACAAATAACACGACACGACTCGTTTAACCCGTTTAAAAAAAATAACAAATTAGTATTATTTTAACATATTTTTATACTCTATTTCTTTGCTTCCAATTGTACTTTCCTCATTTAAAAGGAGTTCCAACCACCAGCTCCCGTGAAATCACACCACATAGGTTAGCAAAATGATAAGCCACTACCTTTTTTATAGGCAACCGAAGTCTCCCCCTTCCCTCTTTGTCTCGATGTGGGATTCAAAAAAATGGTCAAAAAACAATTCAATGCCTTATTTCACTTTCCTACTAAGTACTGTTGTCCTTACTTTTTGTTTTTTGAATTTTTTTTTACTTTTTTTTCTTTACTCATTTATTATTTTATATATATATATATATATATATATATATATATATATATATATATATATATATATATATATATATATATATATATATAATTTATTATTACATTAAATTTATTTAAACGGGTAAACGAGTAATAAACGGGTTGACAAGTCTAACCCGAACACGACCCGTTTATTAAATGTGTTTGACGTATCAACCTGTTTACCGCTCAAACCCGTTTAATTCGTGTCGGTTAATCGTGTCGTGTCGAATTTTGACAAGCCTACTTATCATGAATTATGTGGTCTGAGCTTAGATGCCCGAGCTGGTGGGTCCGAGCTCAAGCTTGGCCAATTTTTGGTATCATTAGTAATATATTAATGATACACAAAAGTGGGCTTTTGAAAAATCAATCAAGGATGAAGTAAAAGAAAGCTCAACACAAGTAAATACAAAAATTAGACGGTTTGGTCTGGGTGACCTATTCCACTGAGAATGACGACAGTGGCCGTAAAATCTTATTACTCAAGAGTGTAGTGTGTAATGCCTCTTTGTGTAGGTAGAGCTTACAATTTATAGGTGCTTCCTAACAGATTGAAGCGTCATTCTTGTAATAGGCAAAAAGTTACGTGGAGGTGGTGACTTGCACCTGATAATTGCATCCCACGAAGATCTCCTCATGTGTCAATTGTGAGTTGAATCTCTCAAAATGACCAAGCTGGCCCCGACTAAGATTCCTTGATCCTGCGAGCTCCCTTGACTCGATGGTGGACTTGACTTATGTATATGAGCTGGGTTTGGCCTGCATCTCTGATTTGGGTCTAGTTTAAACCCATCATTTGTGATATGGACCTGATCTGGACCGAACTCATCACATATGACCAATAAAATCGACCGTGAGACTAGGTTCGAGGTATGTTACCTTACTTCTACTAGAATTATAAGCCCTAACTTAGTCAGAAAGATGCTCCTATGAATACCAAATAAGCATAAATCTTAAAGTACACACTTTTTTTTTCCTACAAATTACTTTATTTTTCTCAAACCCTTAGTGACTTAAGAATTGGAAAGCCTCCGGCCAGTCAACCCCCAATCACTAGCTATTTATCCGTTTTGCAAAAGAGGTGCACTTTGTTCATTCCTCTCAACAATCAAACACTCAATTTCCAATTCATCATCAATATATTTTTTCCCTCGTATAACATGAACCTAAACTAAACCCATTGTCCACCATCGACACCTCAACACCATGGGATCAACAAATGTACAACTCAAATTAGAGATAGAGAGAGTGACAGGGAGAACCCAGTTGTTTCATCGTGGATTTGTTTCAAGTCTAAGCGATGATCTAATTGTTTTGGGTTAGATTTATTTCAAATCTGATGAAACACTGATAAATTTATTTTTGATCTGAGAGAGAGAGGACTCCAACTTTGTCGCCACCCCACACGAACTTGCCACACCACCGTCACCCACGGTGCCACCATCAATCCTCCATCACCATGCTAAATCTTAGATCACTCGGATTCTCAAAAGATTTCACCCGCACACACCCCAAAACCACCATGTCCAGCCCAACCTTTATGCACATAGTCGCACTAGAAAGCCAATGAAGGATCACAGTCCCACCAACACATGGACCATAGTCCCCCCAAACACATGCAACATAGCGGCACACTACCCACAATCACCTAATTACCCAAATTCAACCAGAAATTACCCAAATCCAACTACCAATTTCAATCTAATTACACGAATTCAGCCATAAATTAAACCAAATAAAGTACGAGTGGTGTGGTTAAGCAAGTTTCAAAAGGTCTTATAAGTGGTTGTCTGTTTCTACGATGCTAGTTAGGAAGGTAGACACAAATATTAGGAACAAAATGGAGAAAATCAAAATAAAAAAGAGGGATTTTTTGCTCAAATCCATGGTAGATCGCATGTTGTATATCACATGTCTATGTGTGTATGCGTGGGTAGGTATGTGTGTGTGTGAGAGAGTGACAGAGAAAGGGGAGGGAGATTGTACAATTACAATTGGGTGGGGCCGGGGGTGGAAGGTAGGTGGTGTAAGTGGTAGCAAGGGTGAAGGGGGTAAAAGATGTGCAAGTTTGGCCAATGGTGTTTTTATTCTTTGTGTATACAGGTTATGCAGGATAATTCTAGCACAATGAATAAGATGACAAATCTCTTCCCTTGTGAGCTCGAGCTTGCCTGGAAAGTTGAATATCCCACAACGAGTGGAACGCTATAAACGGTGATGGAACTCTTTACTCACGATCTATTCACTTGTGAGTTCTCGAACGGGCCCTATCATTCAAAAAGAAGGGTTAGAAGGGCGCCTAAATGTCTTCTAGCGTGACCCCTCTGACGATCAAATTATTATTTGAGAGAAGATTTGAAAAACTTTGTTCTACTACTTGGGGTTAGGGGTTGTGTACCTTAGACCTAAGCTTGAGAATATTACTTATACCTCTCAAGAGCTAGTTATTGCAGACAACTAGGTCCCTTGGAGGAAAGACTCCTAATTGGCTCATTTGGAGGACAACATGTAGTGCATAGACCTTGAGAAGAATGCCTTCCTTTTCACATGCTAGAGGCTTATGCATTTAATGTTCGGATCTCTAAGCATTTAATGTTCGCTTTTCTGACTTTACCGAGCAATAAATATGTCTCATCCTTCGTTGGATCATTTAATGTGCCCTGGCTGTGGCTGCGCATGCACAAGGGCACTTTCATCTATCACCCCCCAAGGGGTCAGGAATTACATGTCTTTGCACTATGTACGCCTTCCTCATTGGTTACTAATCTGTCTTTCCAACCATTCTGGTTACTTTGGGAAGAGTGATTGATGATTGATAGCTAACTCCACTCTCACGTAATAATGTTTCACTTTACCTCGATCGTGTGTATGCTTGCATCATCTAACCTCCCCTTTTTTCTTTGGGAATTTAACATCATCATTTGGAATGAGATAACCATCGAAACAACTGTTCACATTTCGCCGAAGCGAATGACTTTACCCAGAGGACATGTGTCAAGCAGGGGCTGTTTCGGGGGCATACACACTAGGACATGTGTCAGTCATGGGACGCTCTAATGACATTCATGCCTAGGACACGTGTTACTCCATGGAGGTTATGAGGCTACTATGTTGAGGACACGTGTCGTCTCCAATGTCCCATCGCGGGTTATGTATGGCTCTTGCAGGGTCGGGCCTAAGAGTTGATCTAAACATAGTGTATTTGTTTATTTAAGTTTGATCGGTCAAATAGAGGACAAAATAGTCTTTTTTATAATTATTGTTAATCTGGTTAACTATTTAGGTCTCAGTGTAATTTTTAAAATATAAGGGCATGTTCGTGTAATAAACCCAAATGCCGAGGGGTTTGCATGAAATTTATTGTGACCCACAAAATTAAATTATCTAATGGATTAAATGCAAAATTATGATGCTATCGATATTAAAGCAGGAGTCATATAAAAAATGATATAAATTTTTATTTTTTATAATAAAATATAATTTACAATCAAGATATTGGATTTAGTTCTAAAAGGGCATTAGCCTTCAAAAATGATAAATCAATTCCAATCTATCTCATTTTAGAGTAACATCAAAGGATTTAAATGTAGCATCACCTTTAGTTTATATAAAAAAAATGTTTCAGTACCATTAGTTTTACTCAAATAAAAGAGTTGATAGCATAGTACTATCATATCCATAATCCATGGAAAGATTAATTATCGAGATTTTTCAGACAAAGAGAATGGACTACACCCACACCCTCTAGTGTAAAAATTTATTATCTAGTTATGGCATAATAAGTATTATTTTTTCTAATAAACATCTATTAAGTCCTATGATTTTTATTTTATATCAATAAAGTTCATTTTTTAATATTTTATTTCAATTAAGTTCTAATTCAATTATATTCTAATTTTATCATTACTCTTTAGCTACCACAACACTTTTATTCTTTTACATTCTTATGTCAATTCAGCGGCATACTTTTGCAACATTTTAATTGCTACGTGACTTTGCACTCTTTTTGCTATGTCAACTTTGGCAGCACACTCTTGAAATTTTTCAATTTGCTATGTGATGTGTTTTCTTCTTATAACAAGTTAATTCTTATTTCGATTAAGGTTATATTATTATCTTGTAGATTCTATTGATACATTATCTCATCGGTTTTAAATTATTCTATTAATTCATATCAGATTTAAAATGATTAAGTTATGAATTTATTTTAGTTGTTACGTTTGAATCGATAATAACATTAAAGTGGAATTAATCGATAAACATTATCAATATAATTTTTTTTAACCTTTCTTATTTTATTAAATGCTCGGCAAATATCATCTTTGGTTTTAAGATTGGGTACCCCCAATGAGATAAGAAAATGTGGATTTTTTTTTTGAAACTTGCCACGAAGTTTGTGTTAGTTGAATTATTTTTATGGGATTTCAATATTAGTTTTGTAAGCAAAATTTTTTTTGCCCTCTTAATTGGTTCTAAAAATTCAAAATTTTTTTTTTTTTTGGTAATTAAAGGGTAAGGATAAAATTACAATATAATGAAATTTAGAACTTAATTGAAATAAAATATCAAGAGTATGACTTTATTGATATAAAACAAAAATGATAGGACTTAATAGATTTTTGTGAAAAAAATAATACTTATTGATAATTTTTCCTAATTTTAATTGAAAAATAATACTACTATCCTTCTATCATAAAAAAATTAGGGATAATTGCAAGTTACACCCCGAAAGATAGTTCGAATATCAATTCACACCCCCAAAGATTAAGAATCTCAATTTGCACCCTCAAAAATAGAAATTTGTATCAATGTGCACCCCAAAAGATAGAAAATCTCAATTTGCACTCTCAAAGATAGAAATTTGTATCAATGTGCACCCCCAAAGATAAAAAATTTTAATTTACACCCCCAAAGATAGAAATTTGTATCAATGTATATCTAAAACTAAATTGATAAATTATATCTAGATCCCCTCATATTTGTCACTTAATCATTTGGACCCCTTCACGTTTAGAATATTACTCCTAAATCTTATGGCGTTTGTGTACGTGTAACACGTAACCCTTTTTTGTTGATATATGTTAATATAACCGTTAAAAATATGATTTTATCCTAATAAAAAATTATAATTTCATATTATCCTTTATTTTGTGAGTCCGATATACTCTAAAGTTCAAAATCAAGTTTACCATTTGAATGTCCAATAAAATATAGATATTTATATAATATTTTTTATATTCAATGTAATATATCACTCAATGTGCAACCCTTTATTCTATTAGACATTCAAATGGTATGCTTGATTTTGCATTTTAGAGTATATTGGACCCATAAAATAAAGGGTAATATGAAATTATAATTTTTTATTAGGATAAAATCATATTTTTTAACGGTTATATTAACAGATATCAACGAAGAGGGATTACGTGTTATACGTGTACAAACGTCATAAGATGTAGGAGTAATATTCTAAATGTAAAGAGATCCAAATGATTAAGTAATCAGCATAAGGGATCTAGGTATAATTTATCAATTTAATTTTAGGTGCACATTGATACAAATTTCTATTTTGGATGGTGCAAATTGAGATTTTTAATTTTTGGGGGTGCACATTAATACAAATTTCTATCTTTGAGGGTGTAAATTGAAATTCGATGATCTTTCAGGGTGCAATTTACAATTAACCAAAAAAACTAACATCAACAAAAAAAGCACTAAGAATGCCAACATTAGTCCCTCATCGTACGTGGGAATAAAATATATTTTTTTCAAACAGAGTGAGCATAGGAGTTTTGATTGTGAGAAAGGTAAAAGCTCAAAAGCAATAAACAACGAGCTACACCTACACGGAAATCATAACGTTTTAGCGCATTAATGTGTTTTTCCTTTTCTTTGTTGAACTGTGGGTAATAGTGTAATTAACTCAAAAAACCTATCTCGTCGCCTGAGAGATTCGAACTCTCGCGGGGAAACCCCATGTACTTAGCAGGCACACGCCTTAACCACTCGGCCAAAGCGACGCTGTGGTGCTACGTCTTCACAGTATTTTTTATTTATTAAATTACATAACAGCATCAAGTCACAATCAATGTTGATTCACCCACCAGCCATGGCCCGGGGGCCACGTCTTCTCTCTCCCCTCCTCCAACCAAAACCAAAGAAATCCTTATCACAATAACAAGAAAAAATAAAAATATCTGGCACCATGTCCTCCGCTTCCGCCACCGCCACCGCCGCCGCCGCCGCCGTCGTGGAGCGTCAGACATACTGGTGTCACGACTGTGACATGAGCGTCTCTCTCCTCTCCTCCACGACCGCCACTTTCATCTGTCCTCACTGCCACAGCGACTTTCTCGAAGAAATGGACCCCAACCCTAATCCTAATCCTAATCCTTCGTCTCCATCTTTCCTGAACCCCATTCTCTTTCCTCATCAAGAACTGTCCCCCACCACCGCGGCCTTCACTTTCTCCTCGGCAACCGCTTCCGACGACAACTTTCTGCTCAACAGCCCTTACCTCCACCGCCTCATCCACCACCTCTCCAACTCCGAAACCAACGAATTCAACCATGTTCCTCCTCCTCCTTCTCACCAATCTCCGACCTCCAAATCTGCAATTGGGAAAATACCCACCATTATAATCACCAACGCATTGCTGGAGACCGATCCGATACTCCTCTGTGCGGTCTGTAAAGACCAGTTTCTGATCGATAATGAAGTGAGAGAGTTGCCGTGTAAACATTTGTATCACTCGGATTGCATTTTGCCGTGGCTTGAGGGTCATAATTCGTGTCCAGTGTGTAGGTTGAGGTTGCCGACGGATAGTGATGAGGGTTCGAGGGAGAGGAGGAGGAGAGAGAGGTTTGGGGGGATGAGAATGGAGGGTTATGAGGATATGTTTGAGGCTTGGAATTCTTACAGACACGTTGCTAGGAGGCAGAGAGTGGTGGTTCCGGTGGAGCGAAGAAATAGCAGTGGGGTGGAGGAAGAGGAGGAGTTTCTGTCGCCGACGCAGATTGGGGAGGCGGAAATGGGGGTTGTGGAGAGGTCTAATAGTGTGGAAACTGTATCAAGCTGGCCTGTTGGAGATGGGGTTGGTGGAAGTGGAAGCGAAATTGGAGATGGAGAGATTGGTGTGAGTGGTAGGGTGAATGATAATGGAGGAAGTACATTTGAAGTTGGGCTTTGATAAACTCTTTTGGTAAATTGAGGTATGGTTGATTGCTATCAGATATCCATTTTTTACTTTTTAGGTGTTATGTAGTGAAGTTTAATGATTTGTTCCTGAGACTTGATATATCTTGCTAGAAATCCTATGAATTACCATGCATTAACTTAACTGGAAGTGTCCTTGGGATTAAGAAGCTAAATATTGTTGGTCAGGAAATGCTTACATTTTCAGCCAGTTTGGTTGGGTTAGAATTGTTGAATGCATGTCGATCTTAGTAGTCTTTTCGGTTGCTCATTATTGGTTAACCTTCTGTTTTGTTAGGAAACTTATGTTTTCTCCATAATTTCGTTAACAGAATTAAACATTCACAAAGTAGTTTGACTTTTAAGTTAATACTAGTTTTGACCAGCCACGCGTCTCTGTGAGTTCTATCCCTCCACCTGGAAGCAACTTTTTTGCATTTTGCTGTTTATTTATTCAAGCGAGTTGTGGATAATCTAGAGTCACTGGTGTGAAATTCTCTTCCCCTAAGTTCCACAATAGATGTTAGAGATAGGCAAAAGGGTAAAATGAAGAAGAACGAGGGCAGAGGGAGGGGGGAGTTTGTAAATTATGGCTTAACTTGTGTTTACTAAGTATGTTTGATAAGAGTTATCGGAAAAATGGGTTGCGGGAGGATAGGTTAATACTGATTTCGTATCCTATTCTATTTTACATCTTATCGTGAATAGAATTTAAGGACAAGTCTCCTAAAATGTGCAAAAGCTACCTCTATATTAGGATAAACATTGTGTACAATATGCAAAATGCACTTTAAGAGAGCTTGTGGTGGTAGCAAAGAGAGTCTGGCTTATGTGGTTACTGGTGACTTGGTTAAGGTAAGCTGGGATCTCAAAGAACTTGGGCTTTGGTTGTTCTTAATTAAGTCTCCCTCTCTGACAGTGATGAAGACTGTAACTCGGGTTTAGCTTCTGTTTCACAAGTCTACTTCCTAGCATTCATTCACCCCTAGTTGTTCTCACAAGACTTGCTTCCCTCAGTTTTTTCTTTTGCCAGTGTTTTAATTGTTGGATGCTATCATAGAGGCCTTAAATAGAGAGGCCTGGAATGGCTCGTTGCTTTCCCCTGAATGGGAACTGTGAGGGTTAATTTGCTTTGAACTTTGTCTTGAATTTGTGTTTACGTAACTCAAAAGCAGATGCCCAAAAGTTTTAGCTGGTCTAGAAATTCTTTTGTGATTCATTGTTTCCTGTTATTTCGTACTTCTTGTTGCTGTTTTTCTTCATTTTGTATTTTCAGTTTTGAATTTTGGCCATTCATGACAGTTAACTGGAAACTATTAATCGAGTGATAAGGTTGAGACTTTATTTTCTGCTAGTAGAGCTAGCACTTGTTACTCTTGTAAAAAGCCCTTCCCATCAATTGATTGTGTAGATAAGGGAAGTGGAAGCCTGTGGGGCCACAGATGTTCATGTTTGAAAGCTTCTAACATGGCCCTTCAAATTACACCAAATATTTTTTGCGATGTTTGGGTTATTTTTGTAGTCCAATAATAAGGCAAAATACTCATTCTTGAAGATCATGATTGCTCCAGTCAAATTATTGCAAACTGGTTATCTCTCGCATTGTATCATTTGTTTAGTTGTCTGTCATTTTTGCCGTTTGTATTTGAACCATCTGGAGTTCATACGTGAGTAACTGCTCATTTTGTTGCTGTCAACTTTTATTTATTTATTTATTTATTTGGGTTTTGGGGGGGGGGGGGGTGATATTATGCCTGCTTAGCCTAATGATGCAGAGAGGGAAGGGAAAGAAAGGGGAGAATAGAAAAAAAGGAGAGATACCAAACCCTGCAAGGATTTTGGTCAAGAAACACAACCAAATAATCTAATAAATAATACAATTAAATAAAATTCTAATCTTTAATTTTATGTCTATCCAGGCCCTTTACAATCCCTATCACCTAATCTACACTTCTTTCAAAAAATTCCAACTTTGAACATATGATGACAACCTGGTAGTTTAAGCAAGACTTTTTTTTTTGATAGTCGGTGAAATCATCGGCTATGTAGCAGAGAGGGGCAACCACACTTAAGAAAATCCCATCTCTCAGTCTAGCCTCATTCTTGGGGACTCCATTGGTACAACAAAATGTCAGTTGGTGGTTCTATTTCTGTGTACTAAATTATGCCAACACCAATTTTAGTTTGTCCTGTGAGCACAATTTGATCTAAGCTCCTCCCAAACCCCAAAATGCCCCTCCCCCAAAAACAATTAAATTAAAAAATGAAAGAAGGGTGGGAAAATATAAGCAATGAAGTATTGTTGTGTTTGTCTTGTAGTTTTAAAATTCTAGGTCATATCCAAAAGAGAAAGTTTTATATTTTTAGGCATGCATGACTGGGCCATGAAACTAGTTCTTCACTTTTGCTTCACCTTTTATTGTGTGCAGGTAATATATAGTATTTAGTATGTTATCAGATTGCTCATCATCGTCGTCTACGAAGTGTAAATCTGCTCTGGAAGACTCTGCTACTTCCTGTAACCTGAAGTTGGCGATGTCTTGTGCACGCTCCCTCTCCCTCTCTTTCTCTCAAAATAGCAAATATGGAGTTGGCTACATGTAATATCTTAGTCAAACCTTTTTGTCCGTAATTTTGTTAATAAAGAGGGGATTAAGCTGCTTTTATGCCCCCATAATCACATTTAGTTACATGCCATGATATTTGAAGTTGCATGGCATAATATTTCACTCTCGTTTCACTGACACCTATATGAGTTCTAGTATTTTTAGTTTTTGATGACAGAGAATCTTTCCTTTCACTTGTCTTTTGGACTTGTGGTTGGAACATAAATTCTGGACGCATACAATACAATCACCTGCAAATACAAAGGCATTGGGTGATCTTGATTCAAATTTACAACCTGCAGGTATTACCCTACTGAAGCCTCTGCTCATTTGTCCATTCGAAGTACCCTATCATTTCATCGCCCAGTCAGTGCCGATCATTACCTGCCAGCTTGAGAATTCTGGTCTTGTTTGTTTGCTATTGCTAATGAAGTGTGATGACTTTGTACTGTTTGTGCTAATAATGTTGACGGAGCTATCAATCCAAGATGTTGACTTCAACATTGGATGAATTTCACTCTGCACCGAAGGAGTAATTTAGCTAATAACAGTTATAAATTTAGATGTTGTTGAGTTTAAATTTAGGTAATTTTTTATTTACGAAGGATTTATCTCTTATGAATATCTTAATTATAGCGCATTTGTCCGGATTGGGGAGGAGATTAGTGTAAGTTAAAAAAAAAAAAAATATTCACTCTGCACCTTAAAAGATTTAAATTTTTTTACTTTTTACCTTCAAATTTTACATTTCTTCTATTGTATTCTAAATGTGTTAAAAATGTTATAATGTGGTAATTTTATTAATTTTTATTACTCATTTCGTCAATGCCAATGTAGGTTTTTTTTGACATAATAAGTAACAAAAACTAACAAAAGAGTCACATTATAACATTTTTAATACATTGAGAGTGTAATTTAAAAAATTTAATTTTTAAAAGTGCAAAATTAAAAAATCTTAAATTTTTGTGGGCATATCGTGTAATTGCCCCTTCAACATTTTTAGGGGAGGAAAGTATGAGTGTTGAACGAATAAAAGTAAAGTAAAATTTCGTGGCAATTTCGTTTTTCCTATTGACCCATTCTTTTGGTGCTTGACAACTCAATTCTTGTCACATATGTTTATATGATTAGACTAAGGAAAATGGGCATACAACTAATCATAGAAGCAACGTAGTGGATGACCTTATCAACTGCTATTTGTTTCGTGCAAGTAACCTATGTAGTGTCTATCGGACAAATCATTAAAAAACAAAAAAAAAAAAGGTGCCTTAGTCTAGTGGTTAAAATGAGATAGATTAATCTATACAGGTAGTCCCTGGGGCGGATTTGCAGTTGGGGCAGCTGGAATTTGAAAAATATTGGGATGTAGTTAAAACTTTTTGAAGTTTTAGAATTTATTAAAGATTGTCCCACTGAAAAGTTTTTAAACTTAAGGGTAGTAATGTATATTTTCAAACATACGGGGTTCTTTTAAACGCTAGCAAAAGTAAAAAGTTACTTTATTGGGGCATAATAGGTCTCTGTTTCCTTTGTTCCAGCCAAAATTCTGTTCATCTACTTTGTGATCTTTCTCTATTCGACATCCATGGATCCTTAGGCTCTCTTTTTGTTCTACCTCTACACTCTGAAAATTCGTTCTCATCATTTTTTTATTCCCTCTTTAGCGGCACCTCTCTATTTTCGACTTCAGTTGTTATTGTCAAGATTTATTGAGAAGATAGCTCAAAAGGATGAGAGCTTAAGAGATTCTTTTAAAGTTGATTTGTCGGGAGGTAAACCATGAACGATTTCTTTGATTTCGATCATTATTATATGTTTTAATTTTTGGGCCAGTGATTATGGTTTTCGAATAATTAGATTTTTATATTTGGAATTTATGTGTTATAAATTATTTTTTGGATTAAATCATTTCGATTGAATAGGCTTGAGTAAATTAATTATAATGAATGAAGTTATTCATATATCTAAGATTGATTTAGTTAAATTTTTTTTGACCCTAGATTGATTTAATTGACTTGTTGTAGATTTGATTTTTCTAAATTATTTATGTTAAAAATTGTTCAATTTTTTTAAACTATTTTGATGTATTCTATATGAATAATGCATACTAAGTTGTCTCTGACTAAAAAGATTAATTCGGGATTTATTCTTACAATGATGGGTCTAGAGTGACCGTATTTTGAAGAGATTCTTTCTTAACAAAATAAAAAGAGTAAAATAATTAAGAAATGGACGTCAAGTTTCCATATCCATTTGATTGATGAACAATCTAGAGAGAGAGAGAGAGCCATTAAAATTAAAGTTCAAAAGAACTTGGTCATATGAACGTTCTTTGTTATCCTAGTAAATAACACAGATGATGTTTGACCACATCCTATTCTGACGTAGATTCTTTACAATATATTTTCAAGTGGAATCAATTATATTTAAGTGACTCAATCGTCATAATTTTAACCCTAAGAAAATTTTAAAAAAATAAGTATTCTAGAGGGATTCAAATGTTTCCAATTACGATAAAAATAAATTAGAATAATTGCGTGTTTAAAGATGCGTCCTTTGATTTTCTCTTGATAGGAGTCATATGAATAAGTTTGCATGGACCAATAATACACACGAAATTCAATGAAAATTGCAATGCACATCGTTCTCGAATGCATTACAACATTACAATAAGAAGTAAAACACGTAATTTTTGTATAAACCATTAATTAATTGGAAGTTCGATCTTCTCAAATTTGGAACAAAATTTAGTTCGACTCCATCATTGACAACTCTACGGTCAACAGTTGATGAATTATATATGTTGAATTTCACCTTTTCAACTTCCGAATAAAATTACTTCTATCGCTAGTAAAAAATTAGTTATTCCAGTTTGAATCTTAATAATTTCTTAGGATAAAGTTATGAGATATATATCTTTCATGAATATCCTAATTCCAACATGAATGGTCTGTCTTTAACCAAATCAGAAAGAAAATTAGGAAAAGTGTGCCCGAACACCCTTACCGTCAAACAAAAAAAAAAGTTATTCTCTATTCCTCGTCAACACATGTTACACAAACTTCTTGCAACCTTCCTGGGGTCACAAGCTGATTATATCAAACTTTCGACCAAGTCAAAACCCAATACTACGAGATGTAACCTAATCTTTTATTTATTTTCCTTCACAAACACGTGTTCTTAATCTTATACATCCCTTTATTTACAGTTTGATTAGAGGCGGCCAGTCAATGTCGCCGACTTCGTTGCTCTATATATAAGCAGGCCTCTGCCTAAATATCTCTAATTCATTTCTCTCTACTTTCCACCTTACCTCTTCCTCACCAATTTTCTCTCCCCAAAACTCCCCCCTACATCTCTTCCCCACAAAGTTTCCTTCCCACCACTTATATCAACACGGTTATATAATAGGGGGAGAAGCAAGAAAGCATTCGTCAATCAGAATCGGCGCTGAGGCTGCCAAATTCTCTTCCTTAGAAGTTTTCTCTGCACAAAAACTCCTATAGTTGTTGATTTTCAAGTTCCAACCAAGCAGCATGGTGATGGAGATCATTAGCTTTGAAGGAGACATGTTATTTAAGGTGGCCTTGTTTGTGCTAGTTCAAGCACTGGTTTATCTTATACTGTCACAATCATCCACCATCTTCTCAAAGACTCCAACCAGGTCTTTCAGTTTCCGACCAGCTCGGTCCGTTAGTATTCGCCGGTTGGCCGCCATGCTCGCCGATATTCCTGCCGGTGGTGAGCCATCTCCTTCTTCCAAGGACTTGAAGTCACCAACCCAAGAACAGTACTAATCTACCAATTAATATAATAACTTGAATTAGGCAGTTTTTTTCAACTGCCATGTATTAAGTAGAAGATATGGGGGAGATTATGTGTTTGTTGTTTTGTATTTTAGGGAATTCTTTTGTTCATTGAGTGTTTGGTAAGGAGGTGTATGTGAATAAATAAAATTTTGAGTTTTGAAAGTTCTTTACCTTATTTTCATGTTTTCCAACAACGGCGTTATTAAACTTTAAGGTCATGTGCTCACCTCGTTATCTCCTATCTTGTAATAATGTCTGACAAAAAAAAATGGGTTCGCCTAGATATCTCTCCTCTCTTGTAATAATGTCTGACCGAAAAAAAAAGAGGAGAAAAACAAGTTTGCATCATCTGCATTTACACATGCATGTTTACACCATATCTTACATCACTGTTTCGGTACATTAGTGTTTTTCACAATTTAAATCTCTTAAACCTATTAAGTCTCACTTGGCAGCTACAATATTACGATTTAGATGTAATTTATTAATTGATTTCATTACTATTATTACTTGGTAATGGACCTCATGATTTTATTGATTCGCCGGCCTGGCCTATGAATTTTTTTGGGTCGGGACTGGGTAAAGAAAGCTCAAGTCCTAACTCGAATGAGTTATCGAACGGGTCGGACCAGGCTTCAAGTAGGGAGCAGGCTACCCATAGCCCAACCCCCTACTCACTAGGCGGGCTTGTTGGAGCGGACCTACGAGCCTGTTGGGCAGGCTTGTGAGTGAGCCTGCTGGACGGACGTTTTATATATAACTTTATTTAGAAATAATAAATATTTTTATAACTTAATATTTTTGTAAATTATATTTTTGAATTAAAAGTAGAGTCACAATAGACAAAAAATAAATAATAAATAATTTTATTTATAAATAGTGGAGGAACTCGCAATAGAATAAGTATATCTCAATTAGGTTGACACCTACCCATCTATCCATCTGATGTAGGGAAGCGGATAGAATAAGGGTAGTTAATTAACGAAATGAGATAGTGAAACAAAACCGTTAATTTGCATACAAATACCAGATTAGAATCCTACTCTGGAGTTGTTGATTCACAAGAATTCCAATTTTAAAAGTTTCAATTGATCTGTTGATTCACAAGAATACTAGAATAATTAGGAATAAAAAAAAAGACTCTCTCAATTGAATCAATCAAAAATTGTTTAGCTCTAAGGCTTATAAGGGTATAAATAGTGCTAAAATCCTAAAATTAATTAAGAAATAACCAAATGTGACCTAATTCTTGTTAATTACGTAATTAGGCCATTAATACAAATTTTGCCATAAAAGAAAATTTTCAAACTAATTATACTAATTATCCAAATTAAAACAGAACTAACGACAATCAATTCTGACTTTAAACACTGAAGTTTTTCAACTACAAAATATCACCAAAAAAGGCAAAAACATCCTTTTGAGGCCCTAAACGAAAAAATTTGCCTAAAAATCAACCCTGGGTCATCACATCCCCTGTTAGGGGTGCAATAAGTTCATTTCGCACTATCGTTGCTAATTGGACATGGGTGTTTAGAAACCCATGTATGTGAAAGTGTATCTGAAAAAGTTAACTTATTTGACAGGTCTGAATCACCCCAACATCGATCTTATCAATTCAAATACTCTGCTGCTATACGATCAACATCACTATCTTTTTCAAATCTCAAATTTAATGGGTCTAACTTTTTTTCAAATGAAGGTGGGCGAACTGTTCAAGCTGGGCTGGGCAAGCGGGTTCTTTGACTGAATTTTAACAGGCTTTTTGCAAACTGGCTATTGGGCTGAGTTTTGGGTCAGGTAATGAGTTTGGGATAGACCCAAACTCTTTCTAGAAGAATATTAACCTCAGGCTCAGGTGAGCCAATTATCGAGCTCATCAAATTTCAGGCTTATTTTTTTCAAGTCAAGTAACGAGACCCGTGAGTAATCCGACCCTTGAACACCCCTACTCATGAGATAAAGACTTAGCACAATTCAAAAATACATATGAATTAGCTTAATTAGCAAATCAAATTAGTAAATTAAATGCAACAAAACTTTAAAAAATAAATACAAGTAACCTTACTCTTGGCAACATAGCAAGTACTCGATTTGTTGGGTATAGACTAAAGAGCCTATTAGAAATGCTATAAACACCGAAAATTTTGTCGTACACAACATTTATTCACTTTAGCAATCCTGATTAAACTGAATATGATCAAGATAAGTCTACAGTAAAAAAAATACCAATATTATTACAAAATAAAGATGAGAGTATCACTCAACAAGTTAGAGTATACATTTCACGATCTCGATCACTTACGACTATTGAAGTACATATCCAGCTATAAATTCAGATAATCTAATTAAGATCGGGTCGAATCTAAGAATTCCCCGAGAGGCCAAACAATGGTGCGTCATGAATGTTGTTGTTCAGTAGGAACCATTCAAACGGGCTTTTGGGTGGGCCGAGTCTGATTAAAAGAACAAAATCTAAGGGAGTTCCAGTCTGCCGTGACTCCATCCCTGTACGTGTTATTAGACTTCATCAACCGTTCTGCGTATCATGGATTTATGTGAATCAAACCAAATTTATAAAAGGTCTATTTGGTATGTCGATTTGAATTCAATTTAGAGGGTTTGATTTACGAAAATAGTCCAATGGACCTTAAAATCTAATATTTGGTTTGAGATTTAGGCTAAAACATCTACTCTATTCATAATACCAGGATAAAGCATTGGTTCATAACACATTGGCAATAAGTAGAAAAGCATGTAAAACTTATATAGGTGTTATTATATTAATCACAGATGAAGTCCAGTACTCATCTACCAAAAATAAAGGGAAATTACTAGAGCAAAGAAAAAAAATGCAAACTCTCTCTCTCTCTCTGTCTCTGTATGTGTGTGTTAGCACGAATAAAAAAAAAAGATACATCTGGAGAGGGTCGGATGTATATTCTTAACGGGACATTTGACACTCATGTTACAATGAAACAACCTTACCACTATTTTAAAACTCACAAATAATGTCAAATATTTTATGTATGTACAAATAACCGTGTCACCAGCGCAAGGCAAGACCAGCAGCAGATTACATAATAATAATAATATTAATAATGGAGGTTCTAATATTAGGTAAGTATCATATATCGTATGATCTTGACATGGCAACCATTTCCTCTTATAGTAATACAATAGTCAGAAGTCCGTACACGCATGAGGATTGAATTTGTTTTGATCTACATTTCCCTAACCTTATTTCATTAATAACTAGTTTGACTTTCAATTTTCTATTGTATCCTGAAAACAATACAGCCACCCCCATGGCATATGCATGACAATCGGATCCAGCTCGACTCCGATATATTTTTTTTTCAAAGTCAGACCATCAATCCTATATCTTTTTTTTTTTTTGGTCAAGCATAACGAGTCCTTTTTAAGTTCATTGTCGGTGATCCGTCTTTTGTAAAAATTAAAACTGTATACACTGAAATTAGATCTAAATCCATCGGTACTATATGGGCTTAAGTCACAAGATTGACTTTAGTAAAATAAGTCCAGCTCCTCTCTCTCTCTCTCTCTCTCTCTCTCTCACACACACACACACACATACAAAAGAAGTCAACCATGTAATCATAAGCAACTTGAACCCTTGGCCAACTAAAACTAAGATATCCATGGTACAAGTTGCCAAAAGTTAAAACAATGACTTTCCCAGACAGACATATCGTGAGTTGGAGTGTTCAACAAGACGAACTATTCAATTTTGTATAGAACTAAGCTCAAGTTTAATTCGTTTTTTAAAAATCCTAAAAATCTCAGCTTGTTTATATATAAATTAGTCGAACTACTCGGACTCGGGCTCTGCTCATTTTCTAAACAGTTAAATTTGAACAAATTTTTAAGTTCATTTAAAAAAACGAGCTCAACAGGTTCGGGGTTAAACATGCAAAGCTCGGCTTGATTAACACCCCTAATATTGAGTGAGGATCACCAAACAGAGTCCCTATCAATAAGTCAAGGTAACAATCCAGTTGAGCTAACATATATCCAGTTTCACGCCTAAACACAGAACAAGTAACAAAACACAACGTAAATTTTGTTAAAAGCTTCTGAAATATTCCAAACAACCACCTATATCCCATCTATTTCTGCAATGATTATGTTATGCAGAAAAGTATTTTAAGAGAGGAGATAGATCATGGGTTTAAAACTCATCACTAATAATAAACCGAATTAAATGATAAATACAGTGTCAAATGCAGGACGTGTAAAGCAAAACAGGGTTCTATTGCAGCACTTTTATCATTTTCCGATTCGGACACTTTCCAAACGTGTAGTTTAAATAAGGTTCTACCTAAGAGCACTTATGATTCGATAATCCCTGAAAAACAATACAATGGAAGGATAGGAAATAAGGCAATATGTAAAAAATTCACCACCCTTAATTGTTGGATAAGTGATAGAGAGATATATAAGAGCAAGTTGGTAAGTTCAACCATATTTTATACTGTAATTCTGTATAATATGAGCACTGTTGCACAGATAAGTATGGTTTTGTTTTTCTAAGTCATGAGGCAATGATCCATCCATCTTAATCTGATAGTTGCTTCCCATGGACAGCTAGATTTTCTTTGCAAGTTTGTGCTTCTTCAGCATCCCAAAAGGACAGTTTAGTACTAAACACCCTCCTATTTAAACTCCCATTCTTCCTTTTCAACAGACACAAGTAGCATCTCTCTCTCTCTCTCTCTCTCTCTCTCTCTCTCTCTCTCTCTCAACACACACAGACATACATACACATTTTTGTCTTCAAAAAGGAAAATGAAGCCTCACTCAAGTGGTACCATTTCAGCTCCATCCAAGCTGGCCGTGTACCACGATTCACATGTTATTATACCAAAGTTCAAGCCAAAGATACGCATAACTCACATCTTTCCGCCAAAACTCATAAAGACGGATGTTGCAAACTTTCGAGAGCTGGTCCAAAGGCTCACCGGAAAACCTGCTAACAGGAAAGATAGAGGAAAGAACTCAAGTAGCCTGCCATCTAAAGGGTCAAGGACAAAGTATCCCAAACGGTGTAGGAATATCAAAGGATCACAAGATGGGATCAACTTTCTGCAGAATGGGGTGAGGATGAAGAAGGAATGCGAAGAGATGTATGGAGGTTATGAGGATTCTAATGGATTTGTAGATATGGACTGTTTGATTCAAGATCTGAGTGAATTTCCTTTACTTCCATTTACATCTTCTCAAATCAATATATTTGGAGAGATGCCAATCAGTTATTAGCAGACCATGTTTTCATTCTCTGTATAGGTATAAGGCTGTGTCTCTTACCTATTGGTACATACCCAGTGCATGAAGCTCCTTCCACTGCGGGGTCTCGAATGCAGCTTTACCCCACCAAGTAGAGAGGCTGTTTCCGTGTTTCTCTTACCAAATGGTGTATGAAGGAAATGGGGCTTCTAGGATTTTTTAATTTCCATTTCTCTGTTTTCCATTTTTTGTGATTTATTGACCTTCACTCTTTTGTAAGAAACAGTAGAGAAATGAATGTACCTAACTGTTTGTTTCTTGGATCTTTCTCCCTTTTTCTTTTTCTTTCTTAGTACTGTGTAATTGGACTTGCATGTAATACTGATGCATTTGTTGTGTAATTATAAAGTAAACCATTCTTGATATTTTTGTGCCAAGATTGAAAGCTCCTTGTGATAAGTCTTCAAATTCAGGTTAAATTGTAGACTACTACTCTCTCTCCCTCTCTCTCCCTCTACAGGATCCAGAGTTCTCCTCTTGATTCACTTCACATGCTATTAACCTCTGTGAATTGCTGATAAAATTGATCTGACTTAACACAGGCGTATGCTTATTTACCTGACGAAAAAGAAAGAAAAGTGAATGTTGATATAGAAAGTTGATTCCCACTCTTACTCCAATGTTTGGAGACATAAAACTACTGGAATTAGATTTCAACCCTTGTTAGTAGAGGAAAAGAGAAACTTGAATGAGGAAATAATCATGAGGTAGGCACCAATTTTAAACCTAAACTGCATCATACTCGCAAGTTACAAGGGAATTCGATCAACAGCGACCATCACAGTTACGGTTCTTATACCAAATTTCGTTCTAACTTCAAATAACAAAAACTCACACTTACTTCTCTTTGAATAAGCATCTCATGTATCCAATCAACATTTTTATCGCGTTCCCACTACAAAAATATAACCTATACTAGGTACTTAAATTTATCTATTTCAAGCAGTAATTTTGTGAATGTAGTTTTAAGCTCCTTAAGCTTTCCTAAAAGGTTAACAAATTCCCCTTCACTCTATTCATATGCTCTCCCTAGCATAATTTTTATGTGGGAATCATCGCAAGTCATAACATCTAAAATTCCCCGTCCCCTGGGGGAGTGAGAATGAAGAAGAAACAGAAGAAGTTGCAACAATAAGTCCATCACTTCCTCTCTACCTACGAGGAACAGAAGGTATACCAAGACAGTGACCCAGAGAGAGAGAGAGAGAGAGAGGTTTACGAACATAAGCTATACCAAAACCATAAGCAAAATGGATGAAAGGTTTATAACAATCAATATATCACACCCAAAGATAAATAGAGTAGACACAAGTCACACAACCACCAGAGATCACAGAGCTTGTGAAATTATTTGAAACACAAGTATAGAGGCATAAATGTAAGTTGGTTCAAATGCAAAACATTAATGACAAATGTAAACCAATTAAGAAAACAAAAAATCCATATGTGAACATTGACTTTTGGACAGCCCAAACTTCAGCCCCTATGTAACCTTCCATTCTACAAGTTCCGAGTTTTAGTATTCTTAAGAAGTGATTAAATCTCTCTGACCTGCCCACTGCAAATTGCAAGCATAGTCATGGGGCTGTACCGATTTTTATTTAGCCAAAAATGTTAGAAGACACTGAAAACATTAAAAATTTCATCTGCTTTGCCCACAATGCAACTTTTGATTGTAGATCTAATGGTCAATATAATCTGATCTTTCTGATGACAGTGTCAACACATTAAACATATTGACAAATGTCATAACAGGGAAAGATACAGAAATTAGATTTGCAAGGTCAAACCATTTGGATAAGTGTAAAGGTGATCAAAATTTGGTATTATTAGTCACTTAGCATATGCTATATAATTTTACAAAATTTTTGGGTGGCAGTTGCCCCTTCCCACTCCTAGATCTATTGTTAGCAACCATAATAACTCTCGGGAAACAAGAGCAAAAAAAAAAGTAAAATTTTCCTAAGTAACAGAAAAAATATCAGTTAATATATCTCAGTCTTCCCTGCAATAGGTTAGTCATGCATAGCTTCAGCAGGGGTCAGTTCACAAATTTTTGTTATTAGGCAAAGAAATTGAAAAGGGCAACTCGCTATTATCTTTCCTATAGCAGCCCAAAGATAGAGGAATATAAGTACTGTACAAAAAAATCAAAAGGAGGAGGTGAAAAGGAAATCTTACCTCTACCGTATGATTTGACTGAAACAAGCCACTATGGTTCCCACCAACCTTCCATGCATCACTGAATCTCATCAGCGATAAGCATATTCTATAATGCAAGACAGTCGTAACATCAAAAACATTAGAAACGAGAGCCTAAACAAAACTTTCATTGAGAGCAAATTATCAATATATAGATTACATTAAAATGGGCAAGGATCCACCCCATGCAAATATCTAAAAATGGAAAAGGGGTACCAATCCGCAGACGGGGTAAAACTCTGTATTAACAGGGGATATAAACCAGGTAGTACGTATGAGAAAACAGTAGAGATTGCTATCTCAAGTTTATCCAGTGCGAGTAATTTGCTGGTAATTACATGCATTTGAAGTTTGTTTTGTAGTCATCAGTTCAATGGACGTGTGATTGAAATGGTTCTTTACATCAAATAATAACAAGAACAAGAAGAGGTGATATATGCTTCTTACAAATCTTGGGATGATAAAATATAGAACTCCTTCAATCCAATGTTGACTAATCTCAAAGAAAATTTACATGAATACTTTGGATGATTATTATAAACCATTTTTCTTGGCGCTATAACCAATGCACTCTATCATATAGAGAATGGAAGTCATCTGTTTGTGTTGGGCATGGGTTTCCAGCTCAAGAGATGCACCTAGTAGGTGGAGGTTGGTGGAGTGATCCGCTCCCTGACCCAGGCCCCTCATCACGCACCTCAACAATCCCCCTCTCGAACATGGCTTATAATGGATGACCCATCACTGTTCTCTCATCCAGCACAAAGAGTCGAGTCCACACTGTGGCTTAGGCCATGACTCTGATACCACTTGTTGGGCATGGATTTCAAGCCCAAAGGGTGCCCCTAGTAGGTGGACTGGTGGAGTGACCCACTCTCTTATATGGCTCAAGACCCCTCATCATCAACCGCTGTGCGATTTGTTCGACACATCAACAGTTTGTTATGTATTACAATCAAATACAAGCAATTCAAACACACTGACATGCAGATTATGGCTCCCCGATGCAAACATGACAAAAAAAGGACAGCTCTCTCGTGCTCCTGCCACTGCAAGGTCGGGGAGGGTCAAATGGATATAGCCTTACCCACATTCAGAGAGGCTATGTTTGTATCTCAAACCCTTGACGCCGAGGGTACAAGGAACAATCTTCCCAGTACGCCAAGGCCCGCCATTACATTGAAACATGGCAGCAATGGAAAATTGAAGATATGTGGTTAAAAAGTATTTGACTAACCTTGAATTCCAATGGTTCTACACAAATGTACATAAAAAATAGCAATAGATGCAATGTGATATATATTCTGTTATGCATCAAGTTTCAAGTAATAAATTCTTCCAAAACCTATGATTGGGACTGGGAGTGTAGGAAATTGGTAAAGAGGTATGAAGGAATCGCTAGAAAAAAAAGATTTGTGGAACTCTCGGCGACTTACTTTGCTGTTGATTGCAGTGATATTCGTAAAGTGAGCAATAATTGTCACGTTCATGAAGTAAAACTTCAATAAATCAAAATCCTATCTGTGTGTGTGTGTGAGAGAGAGAGAGAGAGAGGAATGTACCGAGTTGAATCTGCCTAAAATGCCTTTCAGAAACTGAGGATATAAAGCGACATGTTCACTGCTGGGACGATTAGCCTGTGGAGTTTTTGGGGTAAGGTTCCCCGCCGAACCTCGTTTGTGTCGGGTTGAGTTATGTCGTACCGGATTGATTTTGTAATTTGTGTCCAAAATCCTAAGATGCGATGATAACATGTTTAATAATGGTGTTTAGTGTAAGTATTAACTTGATTTTGCTATAAAATAGATTATTCGAACTTAATCTGTTGACATGTCATTTTCTAGTTAATACACGTAACATAATATATTTAATCTATTTATCATACATAACATGCTTTCATATATGTGCATTACTATTAAATACATCATTCAATCTTTCATTTAAAATTTCAAATAATTTTTTCACTAATAATATATCACATTTAATCAATAAAATTAACTAAAATATATTCAAGTTTCAACTTAAAAATTAAAACAAGAACTATATTATTATAATATCATAATAATGTTAAAAATTATACTGTCAATTATCATAGTAAAAATAATAACTAATAAGAAATAATGTTAAGATCATATCAGTCATACATAATAGGCAAATTATATTGTCATAAACGAGTCTATAATGGGTTAGGTCAAGTTCGTGTCCGAATCATGTTAACCTGTTTAAAGTATACGGGCCTGATTTTGACATGAACTCGATATGATTTTTTTCGTATTTAAAAATGTTGACTCGTTTTTACCCATTGATCCGTTTAATTTAGTTTCTGACCCAATATTTTCGTGTTTGATTCATGTCGTGTCGAAAATTGACATCCCTACTCTTTATAACAACAAAAGAAAGTCAAAACGCCAAATCTTTCATAAAAATATTAATGTGATTTCTTGATATAATTTATTATTAATTAAATTAATCATGTCTATCTATATTAATTAGGAGTTTGACTAACATAAAAATTCTCTCTTTTTTTTTCATATCTATCTATATTCATTTATAGAATAAGACTATTTATTTCTTTTTCTCATATATATATATATACACACACATACATACATATAATAACATTAAAAAAATATTAACATTTAAACACAAAAATTAGTAACATTCAAACGCAAAAAATAGTATCATTTAAATACACACAAAAAAATTAACATTTAAATATAAAAAAATAATAATATTTAGAAATAAACAAATAATAACTTTGAGTATTAATATTTAAAAAAATAACAATAATAACATGCTCATAAAAATTATAACATGAGCAACAACATAGTAAATTTTTTTTTATATATATATAAAGGGAGAGAGAGAAAGAGAGAGAAGATGATTCTGGTGGTGGAAGTGGCGTGCTGATTCCACCAAACAAATCTTCTCAAAGAAAGTTATGAAGGTCATCAAGGATTTGGTAAATGATGTCAACTTCGACTGCTCGGCCACTGGATTTTCTATGCTTTCCATGGACTCGTGCCATGTGGCCCTGGTGACTCAGTTGCTCAGATCGAATGGATTTGAACATTGTTGTTGTGACCGTAATATTTCAAAAGAGATAAATTTGAATAATATAACAACTTGTTAGTGGCACGATGAAGGAGATTCCTTTTAGATTTTCTATTGGCAAGAACAAGAAATCTTATAAGCTTTTGATCCGCAAAAAATAAATTTAATTTTTTTATATTGTTTTTAGTAATTATAAGAGTTTTTATAAGGTATAATTTATATTATAATATTGTTATTATTGTGGATGTTTGAATTGTTAAAATATGAACTTATTTTTTGTGTATGTTACATGATTTGTGGTGAACTGATGATCTATTAGAACAATTATGATTTTAATGTGTTTCATATGGTTTAAACTTAAAATAATTGCTATTGTATTTGTGTAACAATTATGATGAATTGATGTTTATGTTTTCTTTTGTTTTATTGTAATTGTTGTTGTGGTGTTTTAGGTTTTAGTGTTATTGATTTATTGTGTTTTTAAATTGGTGTATGTTATTTAATTGAATTGTTAAAATGATCCAAAAATTAATAGTTACAAAAGTGTTTATCCGACTTACTACCCGATTAATCGAATACGAAGTCGAGTAGGAATACAACACCTGATCGAGTAGGATAAGTTAAAAAAAAATTCTTCTATAAAATATCGGGTAGCAAGACGAAAAATTATATTTTATACCCGTAGGGTAGGGTGAACACTCCTATTCCTTTTCGTGTTGGGAGATGCTTAAATATTCATTACCAAAATGGAAAAAAAAAAAAAAGGAGATAAGAATTATGTTTTGGTCTTTCAGAATTATGGAGGAGACAGGGGTTAGGAAGATTTACCAAATTCCAAACGGTAAAAAATAACAAAAATAAATGCCACTGCTTTCTTCATCACCATGCTTACATATAATTTTTTTTTTCTTTTTGTGCTTTCGCAAAATTTTAACTATGAACTTAAACATATCTATTAATACTCTAATGGAATTTCGAAACTTGTAGTGAATCTTTGAAAAATTCCTAAACCCGAAGCATTTGTTTTTTTCTTATAAAAAAGTGTAGAAAGGTGGGAAAAAGGAAAGGAAAAGAGGAAAAGGCAAAAGATAGGGAAAAGAGGAATGTTTAGTGATTTCAATTTCAACAATTATTGGCATACCCTTCAATGTTTTTCTTTTATTGACAACGAACGATAGCTCCACCGGGTCACATTGAATCTATTCTTATAATGTAAACTCCGAATACATATAATCATTCACACATTTTATGTAGTGTGTGCGTGCAAGATCCTGCACAATATAAAAAACGAGAACAGATCTCTCCCCTGGTGAACTTCGGGTGAGCCGGTGGAGTGACCAAACACGCCGCTTGGGACAGCCTGCACGGTACGGTGGTAACCCAGAACGACAACGGGAGACCCTGGGAAAGGAGTGACGGTCCTGTAAGGCTGGAAGAGGTTCCTGGAACAAAGAAGAACAAGTTAGAAGGGCGCCGGAGTGTTTTTCGGCGTATCCCCTCCGACGGTCTAGTCAGTCTTTTAGAGAGAGAGAGGATAGAGAAAACACTGAGTGTGTTGTAAATAGAGAGTTTTGTTCTTGCATACCCGTTTTGCCTTTTGCAAGGAGTATTTATACCTTAAAAACTCATGATTGCTGTCAGTGAGGTCAGTAGGTGATCATTAGGCACAGGTAGCGTGTGCATTGATTCTGATGAGGAATGTCTTCTCTAATTAACTGCTCGGGGTCCCGAGCAATCAATGCTGAGTCGTCGGGATGTCGACGGTACAATGTGCTCCTCTCGGGGAGGATGCAATAAATGCTCTGTAATAGGAGCATTTATTGTCTTTCATTTCCGAGCCTTATCGCATTGAATGGGGTCTCATTAACGGAAGGGTGCAATTAATTGTTTGTTTTCCCAAGCCGCGTGTCAGCAACGACATGCGTTTTGTCTGTCTTTGATGTGACATCATTTGCCACGCGTCCATCCCCTATTGGTTGTGACATCTGTATTCCAGTATGTTCTGACATTACTTGTGTAAGACGAGGTCATGATGAATAGCCTAGACTAGCTTAGGCTAGTGACCTGTACGTCAATAGCTTATCATGGAGTAGAGGAAGCGTCCAGGACGGGTACCTCTCGGCATCGAGGAAAGGCTCATCTCGGGGACGAGGGAGGTACACCGATCGAGGTACATATCAGGCTGAGACCACGTGTCGGTGTAAAATATACCGAATGTATGATCCTATATGTCGGTACCTCGGGGGCGAGGACATTCGTGCGCCGATGGTGCTTGATCCTAGCAACAGTGTTTTAGTAAACCGAGAACACGTGTCTTCATCATAGAGTTTTTCAGAAAAGTCTCATCATAGTGGTTGTTATATGAAATTAAAATATGTATAATCCTTCGTAAAATCACACACTCAATCGGTCATTAGAATAAGGAACAATACTAATAAAAAAAAGGACAAAAAATATGGACCAAATAAGGTGCGGTGCTACATATTAAGTGATTTCACAATATAATAGTTTTTGTTGGTACGTTAAATGGATATGCAGACAGTGTTATTTAAAATATGTATAAAATTATATTATATTAAAAAGAGAATTATACTTAGATCCCCTGAGGTCATAATTTAATTACTTAGACCTTCTAATATTTAAAATATTATACACAGACCCCTGAAGTTTGTACGCGCGTAATATTTAGACTCCTCTTGTAAATATATCCGTTAATAAATTATATTTAAACCCCCTAAAGTTTGTAAACATATATACTTAGACCCCTTAAGTTTAAAATATTATACTTAGACAAAAAATATTCTAATCAAATATTTTAAATTTTGCAACCAAATTTTATGTTCTATTATATCATTTATTGAAATAAAATTAAAAACAAAAATTTAATTTTTTCTTAAAAATCGTAATTAGTATACAATTACATAATCTATGGAATAAAACTAAAAAAATCAAATAAGGGGTCTAAGTCATTCATAATAGAACATGAATTTTAAAACCAAAATTCATGTTCTATTATGTCATTTATTGAAATAAAATCAAAAATATAAATCTAATTTTTTTTAAAAAATCATAGTTAGTATATAATTATAGTATATATTAGAATGAAACTAAAAAATTAAATAAGGGGTCAAACTATAATGAACACAATAGTTTTTTAGCTTTAATTACCGTTTGGTATTTTAATTCGGTCGTTTAAACGACCAAATTAAATTCCAATGGATAATATAATTGCATATTAATTATAATATTTTAAGAAAAAATTAAATTTTGATTTTTAATTTTATTTCAATAAATGATACAATAGAACACGAATTTTATTTGAAAATTTTAAAATGTTTGGTATTTTATCTTTAACTGAAGTATTTTTTGTCTAAGTATAATATTTTAAACTTAAGGGATCTAAGTAATAAATGTTTATAAACTTTAAGGGTCTGTGTGTAATTTATTAATGAATATATTTATAGCAAAGGTGTAAGTGTTACGCGTACAAACTTCAGAAAATCTATGCGTAGT
The DNA here is from genome assembly GCA_963454935.2 of Ilex paraguariensis. Classification (NCBI taxonomy): domain Eukaryota; kingdom Viridiplantae; phylum Streptophyta; class Magnoliopsida; order Aquifoliales; family Aquifoliaceae; genus Ilex; species Ilex paraguariensis. Next base: position 461,209 of record CAUOFW020007057.1, on the reverse strand, counting down.
ATTTCAAATATCAAAGGGTCTAAGTAATTAAGTGATAAACTTCAAGGGGGTTTGGATGTAATTCTCTTTATATTAAACTGTATAAAATCTAACTTATGCATTAATCTAAACAAAATATATAGTAAGCATAAATAGTGCACTCACAGAAACGCAGATCTTCACGAGCAATTAATAAGAAAAGTATAATAGATAATCCGAATCTTGTAAAACACAATTTCCTTAATGACAGATTGCTCCATCTCGGTGCTCAAGATTGATGAGCAACTATCTCCCAAGATAGAACAGATTTTACATTCGTGAAGAAGTAGCACTTTAAACTTCAAGACTCCAACGAATACAACTTATGTTTATACTTTAACCGAATTAAAAAAATAATGCTGCAATATGCACAGAGAGAGAAAAAAATTCTAAAATTGGAACCTAGAATTGGGATGGATTGAAAATGGTTAGAGGATTAGCCATTTATAGACTCTTGATGGCTGTTCAGATTGCCTGAAGAGGCATAAGTTGCCACTGTTTGGATTGAAGAGACACACTCTTTTAATTCGATCAACCACAAAGATAGAAGATACTTTTTTGGTACAAATAAACAGACTTATTCAATTCGGCGCTAATTTCAAATTTAACGGTAATAAAATTTAAAATCTAGTTGGACTTTAAATTTTTGTTGGAAAGCAGAGACCGATCCGCGAATTGGACCGTTCGAATTGACCTACAACCTGCACCGCACCAAATGAATTTGTATAAAAGATTAAACTTTTTTTGCCCAAACCCAAACTGGCCAGGCCAGGTCGTGGCAAGGTGGGCGGCACGCATGTGATTACCAAGATAATGTAGACGCTTACTCTGCTCACGAAAATCTGATACACCTTTGGGTCCAATTCATGAAGCTAACTAAGAGTTTATTAACTTACAAAAGTGTTAGTCTTCTTCTAATGTGGGACAAATCTTATTTCACTACATCAATCTTAATTTATTTTATCACTTTAAATGGGTCAGTTTGAGACATAATTTCTCATTTAAATCTTAATAATTTTAGACAATAAATATACAACTTTTAAATATCTTCATGGAGGAAAACGTGTTTAAACTTAGTTCCATTAATTTTGAGGTATGAGTCCTATTTTTATTTAAGCTTTAAGTTGTTCAAATAATCTTATTTAAAACCATTTTTTTCTAATATATAGAGCACTACACGTATTTGTAAGAGAATATTGTTACTCAACACCACACAATTATATACAGGAGACTATCATACATTCGTTGGGACTAAAGTTAATGTTTCACCTTCCGCTCCAGGCGCTGAAAATAAGTTTAGCCACACCAAACTGTTGTAACTATAAAAATTCAAATCCAAACACTTTGTGAGAAAATTTAAGTGTTGATCCACTAGACCAGCTGCTTGATAGTTTCTCACCATAAAATTCGACCCATTACATGCTGGTGTAATTTGACTTTTAGCTTAACCAAACACCTAAAGTCTGAGGGCCCACTAAGTTGATTTTTGTTGGCAGTTTCTGGGGCCAATAATCTTTGACCAATTATGGAAGCGCCCAAGTTTTGACAATTTTTGTAATGTTTGACCAAAACGAAGGTTTGTTCAATTTTATTATTACAGCAAATTATTCGATGTGCAAGTTACCAGGGATAATTTGGATGGACAGGATTGAGGGGGTTGCCATTTTGCAGTCCTAAGTTCAATTTTCTATAAGTTTTGGTCGATTGATTTTAACATTTTAGCGATTTATGAGTGATTAAAAGTATTCTGGCTATAATTTTTAATTACGAGCATAAGAATACACGATTCAGAAAATTATCAATTCTAATATTTGGCCTGTTGGGAACTAGTTTTTTTAGGTGAAAAACCGCAATTTAAAATTTTTTTATAAAAAATTAGAGTTAGAAAACTCTCAAAAATCATTTGGGGTGTTCTTTAAAAATCTCAAAAATTTGGAAAAATCCGCTTGAAGTGACTTTCTAGTTTTTTTAGTTTAAAATAAAAAAATAATTATATGTATATATAAATTATTCACAATAGTTCCCAAAATATGAATTTTAAATTTTTTATGTCACTAATAATATTTTGTGAATAAAATAAATTAAAAAATTTATGTGAGATCCACGACAAAACTTAAAAAAAACGAAATAAAAATTAATAAAATCAGTCTAAAAATAAGTCTAAATAAGCATTTTTGAGTCCAAAAATTACTGTATAAACTAATAAAGAGTCAAGGTCCATTCCAAATGGATCTAACTTATTTTACTCCAAATCCTTAAAAACTACTTATTTATTTATTTTTTTTGGGGGAGAGGGGCGAGAGATTTGAATCCTTGGCCTTAAGAAGATAAAACCTTTATAAAATAAAGAGTACTATTAGACCAAATACCCATTAGTTAAAAATTACCTATTTAAGTTAGCTCAAAACAGGCCTATTATATTATTCTTAATCTTTTTTGAACCAATTTACATTGGTCTCACTTAAACTCAAAGTTATTAAAACGAAGAATCAATTATATTTTTACCTATTTCTGTCAACTATTTTTTTTATATCAAAATACCATAATTTTAAATTCATTTACTCAATTAACAATCTTTATGCCAAAACATATTTTTGAAGTATGCTTTTTCACTATAAAAGTGTGTGTGTGCGTGCTTTTTTGGGTTAGGTAATAGGTACTGTAAAAGTGTTTTTAGAAACATACTTTTCATGTAAAAACGCATCTTTGAAACATCCTTTCTATTAAAAGTCACATTTCAAAAGCACGCTTTTATGGAAGAACTATAACTTAATAAATAAATTTAAAACTACACCATTTTTAATAAAAAATTACAAAAACTATATAATAAAACAGCATCTATTTCGATTCAAAAAAAAAAAAGGACCTATTTTATAACTTTTAACTTAATTTATTACAAGAGTGATTGAGATTCACTCAATCCAATGATACAAAATTATCACAAAAAAAAAAAAAAATCTTTCAAAATCAGCCTATGTTTTTTATGCTAATCAAAGCTAGATTCTCTTTTTTTTTTTTAAGGTTAATAGTCGGTTGTGTCCGAGTCATTTTACAGTCTTACATGCACCTCGACTAATTTCTTTATCGATCTGATAAAAAACAAGTCATTCTCTCTCCAAAGTTAAAAATTCCACCCATACCATACTTTTTTTTTTTCGCTAACCAAGACCAAACAAATTCTTATCTCTCTTATTTTTTTTTTTTTACACTGTCCCGATTATTTTTTTAATTGGCGGGATAAAATTAATTTTAAATTATGTAATTAATTAATACAATTTTTTTTTATTTTATATATTTATATTATATGATTGATGTTTATTTTATTTTTTTTAATTATAAAGTGTTTAGACTTGAATCGTCTCAAATTTTGAATTGATCATCAGAATTAGTTTAAAAATTTGTCTATTAAAAAAATAAAAATTACAGAAATATTGGACCTAAAATTTTTTGCTAAGACTTGACCACCAAACCAAAAGAAGCTCCACAAAGGAACGAAATGTCGCATTAGGTATATGGGCCACAAGCTTTTGACTTTTTACACGTGTTCGTCTCACCTCTGAGGTCTCTCTCTCTCTTCAGAGTGTTTCGGTCTACGTCTCCCTCCCTCTCTTTCGCTCTTACTACTTCTTCGATCTTCCTTCTTCGTTTCTGCAACTCGAACTGATTCAATTAGGTGAAATTTCACGTTCTGCACGTCTATTATGATGAACATATGTATACAAGCTTGTGTGTATTTATATAGATCTGGTTTTCATTTTGTAATTGTGATATTTTGTCACACCGGTGCAGTTTGAATTGGGACTAGGGATGGTGTTCTTCAGAAGCGTTTCTCTGCTTTCCAAGCTGCGTTCTCGTGCTGTAATTCACTGACCGTGTGTTGTTTCATTTTTGCGATGGCTTTCATTTGCATTTCTGTTGATGCTGGTGTATTGCGTTGTAATTTCTGTTTTTTTTTTTCCTTTTTTCTTGGAATATCTTTTTGATATGAATTCGTTTCACAGGTTCAACAGCCTAGTCTCAGCAACTCCGTGCGCTGGCTTCAAATTCAGACCTCCACTGATCTTGTAAGTTCCTTCCTCCCCCCATCCTCCCTCTCTTTCTCTCTCTCTCTATGTATATATATTCACAAACACAGACACATAATCGTATTAAGTATCTGGAATTTAATTTTTTGTGTGTTCGTTCGTGGGTCCTTGTGTTTTTAAGTATTGTTGTGATGAACTTACCTGATTAAGTTGGAAGGTTTTTTTTTAAAGATACTGTTATAGTGAAAGACGGGAATAGATAGGGAAGCACACAGTTGGAAATAAGCACAGATAAGAACGGCAAAATTTTGTACTACATGAATTAAAATTGACCATGATTTAACTGTTAATTATACCTTGAAAACTAAGGGGCTAAGTGTGAGAAGGCAGTTTAATGAACTCAGGGCAATAGACCAGAGAACTGTGAAGGTCGTAAGCTTTTAATAGTGTGAAGGGGGAAAACACATGGTAAAATGATGAATATATCATAAGAAACCTTACTTCTATGTTCACGCACACGGTTCTTCTGCATAATAATAGGACTATTAGCTGTCAAGTGTGATGTCATTTGTGTGCTTGATAGTTTGAAAAATTGAAATTACTTTGCGTCATAGAAGGTGAGAAATTAATGGACACTGAAAATCTTGCCTAGAAATTGAGAAATCTCCCAAACTAACAAAGAACACATCAATTTTAGGGTTGTCTTTGTTTGCTGGATCGGGCCAATTACTCTCTGCAATTGTAGAAGCTCAAGTTGTCAAATGTGACAATGTAGTTTTGAACTTTGAAGTCGTATCACTTAGATAGATACTATTAGTGGTTAATTCTGTAACTTGCTTATAATTCCTTGTACCTAGCATTGGCGAAGCAATGTTGGTTATTGGCCTTATTAGTTGGGTTTCTTTTATATCCTATGTAGTGTTTTTTTGCAACTAGTGCTTGATAGACGTGCCTTCCCTAGTTCACCTGTAAAAACGAGAATATATTTCATTGAGGACATAGTTTGGCAAGCAGCTGTTCATTGCTCAGTAAAAAACATTTTTTTGTCTTTCTTTCCTTTTCGATTGATGATACAGGGCTGTATGTGTATCACGACTAACTATTGGTGTATACCAAGAATGGACAAAACTGGAGATTGAGTCAATTTCAAGGATGGACTCAGTTCATTTGAAAATTTTAGGTGTCTCTTTTATGTATTTAGTAATTAGTAATGTTGTGTTGTTAGATTTAGCAAAGATTTTGAAAGAGTTAACTTCCATGGATAATTTCCTCATTTCATCAATGTGCTGTGGGGTGGACTGCAATATGGGCTTTTATTATATTTGTGGGATTTCTTGTAAAATTTGGGTATAGTTGATGGATTCAGTAGGTCCAGGTAAGATCCGAAGTGTTGAAATTAAACTACATGCGCCTTAGTTTATTTGTCTACCACTTCTACTTGATTCCAGTCTTGAGTATCTTGACCCTCCATATGTGGGCATCTAGCTACATTTTTTTTGATAGTGGGTGCAAGAAAATATCCTCTTTATGATGTGTGATGCATATTATGTTGAGTGTGAGGTATAAGAGCCTAAATGTGAGGCCTACATTTCTTTTCACCTTTCCTCCTCTTTTAGTCTTCTACTTGCTTGATTTCTAGCAACTCTAAGCTTCTTTTGAGCCTACAACCTGATCTGAATTATTGTTGTTTTCCTCTTGAACCATCACCAAACAAATTACTAGATTCCCCCTTTAAGTTTTTACTGTTTAACCATGTCCCACTTAAGAAACCCCAAAACAGCCCCAAAGCAGTGCTCACAGTAGCCAAATGGCCTACCAAACTTCCACTATCATGCTTTAATCAACTGTTTATTCATACATTAATCTGTTAAAAATGTTTATTTAGAGCGAATAGGAGAAATCTGTAGAAATCATCCTTAGAAGAGAAATGGAGTGACTAAGTATGTTAATATTTTTCTCTGTGCCCACAAAAACTACTGCTTCAAAAGTTCTATGTGAAGTTTTATCTCTTGCAGGGCCATTGCCAGAGCATTGACGCCTTGGCTGCACTTATGAAGTCCAAAGCAGTTCAAAAGTTTTATAAGGAAATTGTCAGGATTGGCCATTACAAACTTATGGGTCAAATAAATTTAAATATATAATTCAAAATAGAGTAAGGTGAGAGGCCAGAATGATGTGGTTGACCAAGCATTATTAAAAGTGCACCTACGCGATTACCTAGGCAAGAAGTGAGTTCAGGCAAGCCCAGGTCACCAGAAGTGTCCAAGAGAAGCGAGCTTTGCGAAAGCAAAGATTAAGCATCCAAGGCGAACGCTTCCCATTTAAGCGAAAAAGCGAATCCGTTAGTAAATTTTTTATTTTGATTTTGGATCTATTGCGGGCCATTATATTTGATCAATTAAATAAAAAATTGGACATGCTATAACAATTGATTGCTACTTGATCCATATATACGTCTAATCTTAAAGTTTTTACAACAAAATTGATTGAGAATTAAGAGTCGTGAGGGCTGAAGTTGTGACCAAAGAACCTAATTCACCTAGGTTTTTTCTTCTCCTCCTCCTCCTCCTCCGATTCTTCTTTTTCTTCTTCTTCAGAAATGATTTACTACTACTTCTAAAACAACGATCTATGGCCTAGAGGCTGAGATTCACTAGATCAACTTCTTCTTTTTCTTCTCTTCTAGAATGATTCACGACAGAGACCAGGTGTGTGTACTTGTTCCCTTTCCTCTTCTCATCCTCTTTTTCTTCTTCTAAGATGGAGCTGAACATTTTATGGTATTTGATTTTGGTTTTTTTTTTTCAAATGCTAGGATTGGATATATTTTTGACATTTATTTAAATTTAAATGTTAATGTTTTGGTTGACGTTAAGATTTGGAATGTTATTGATGCTGGTTTCAATTTAAATGGTTATGCTTTGAGGTGCATTTGAATATTTAGTTCTTGAGAAGTTGGAACTTGATACTTAGTAGTAACTTAACTAAAATATTTGCTTTGTTTCTATTTGTTCCCCTCACTTCGATGAAGCTTTTGCGTCACTTCTCGCCTAGGCCTCAGGAGACTTGAGTTCTTTGATTTGTTTTATGCCTTAAATAACACTGGGTGGACCTAGTTTTTAATGTGTGCTTTGATTTTCCCCTCGCCCTTTTTCCACAGTGTGAGGCGTTAGCGCAGTGTTCTGTTGAAACCATAGACTTAACAAAGTGTTGTTTTCATCAGGTGACACTGGTCCAATGATCAGCCCTTTTGGATGAAAATTCAACCCGATTAAGAAAATCTTTTGGCCTAGCTATTTGGGTTCTGCTACATGATTTCTTTTTCGTTGATGATCTACCCAGCATTCAAGAAAGAAATTTGTTTTGACTTGTTGGAGGCTAGAAAGGGAGATTTGTAGGTGTAAGAGCATATGCTGGTACCAATGCCGGCATCCCACTAACAAAGGCATGCATGAATGTTGACATGTAGTGGATTGTTTGGAGACACTGATGCTGTCAAATTCTGGTCCTTTTTTTTTCTTTATGCTGTCATTCTCTTGCTTGTGTTTCTTCCGGCATATAAATTTTTGTTGGACCTAACTGCTTGCCAGTGTAACTCTTTGCTTTTGATATGTTGAGGAGTTCACATGCTGCAGTACAAATTTATGACAAATTAAACATCGAGTCTTATTGGATGCATTGATGTGCTATATACTTGGAATTATATTTCGAATATATATATTAAACAGCCCTTCTCTTATAATTCTTCTTTCAATGTAGGACCTTCATTCTCAGCTGAAGGAATTTATTCCTGAACAGCAGGTACATTTTACTGAACTTGACAGTGTTCTTTAAAACATTTATGGACTTCCAATCGGTGGTCCATTCTGCTTGATCTGTTGATCCTGCTTTGATGAGAGGGGTTTATTTATTTGTTTATTTTCTTTTTTTATTTTGGGAGAGAGGGAAGGGGTTTGAATTGCAAATCATCCTTCATATCATACTTCATACTGTTACTGAAGAAGTTTATGCGGTAAAAGGTGGTCAACCACCGTTGGCTTATTGAACTTACATTGTTTTACAAATAAGTTGCAAAGGTTATATCTAAAGTGTCAAATTGTTATATGATCAATCTCAAATGTGCTTGGAGCTCAGTCATTGTGACAATGAACAAGATGCAAATGCTTCACGTGTATGCTTCATTATCCATATTTCTTTTTTCCCCACAGGAGCGCCTTAAAAAAATAAAGTCAGAATATGGAAAGGTTCAGCTGGGGAACATCACTGTTGATATGGTATCGTACTTTTCTGTTCTTCATCTGTCCTTGTCTTGCATTTGTGGCAGGGGTTTATGAATATGCAATGTCTTAATTCTGTCCTTTTGGGTAAATACTCTATCTTATGGCATGTGTTCTTATGGATTCTGTTACATTTTTAAAGGTACTTGGTGGGATGAGAGGAATGACAGGGATGCTGTGGGAAACCTCATTACTTGACCCAGATGAGGTACATGCCCCATGTCTCAGTTCTAGAGTTTCTTATGAGATATTTATGCAGCAGGGTTTCATTTATCATATACACAAGTGATTAGTTGGTGGGTAAATGCAGCATGAGGGAACTTCAGTGGTTTCATGTCTGAAAGGTGTTCTTTTCCTTCTTCTTTTTCTCTTGTACCAGGGGATTCGCTTTCGGGGTATGTCTATACCTGAATGCCAGAAGTTATTACCGGCAGCAAGGCCTGGTGGAGAGCCATTGCCTGAGGGTCTTCTCTGGCTTCTTTTAACCGGAAAGGTGGGACTCATGATGTATCAAGGCATTAAAGTTCTGTATTGGAACTGACACTAAAGAAGAGGACATAGATTTGTAATGTGAAACATCACCAATGAGGTTTAACTTGATACTAAAGTCTTGTTTGGATATATTGCCCACAAGACTCGTATACTACTTTGGGATGTGTTATGCTACATCTGTGGGACAAGTTTTAACAGTGGGAAAATTCCTAATAAGTCCTTTTCTCGGTGGAAAATTATTTTGCCATATCAAATTGTTTATTAGGACATTTTAATCATTTATTTCAAACTAGTCAAAACGCCATAAAGAGTAGATTTTATGCCAATTTTCTCCTTTCTAATGGACACCAATTATACTTCTCAACTTTTTAATCAATTTTCTACCAAATGTTTTTTTGATTTATGTTAATATTTGACAAATTATCTATATTTAAGTAATCTAAGATAATTTTTTTAGACTTTTTTCAAATCACTTTTTTTGGCAAGCATCATTGTAATAAAGTATAATATAATTGGAGTCATTCAGCCGATTGTTCCCACTAGTTTATTGAAAAACTTAAATTAATTCTAAACATATTTTGATAGTAAAAATCTAAAGGGAAAAAGAGGAACTAGTAACTTTAGGACTTATTCAAAACTGTATTTTAAAAGTAAGACTCAAGTGTCCTGATAGAAATATGATAGAACTGAATGGTTTTTTAGTGGATATATTGGAATTATTTTAAATTTTCCCTTTAGAATATAGAATTACTGCTAAGCTTGAACTTATAGTTGCGCTGCTGATTACATTAATTTACTTTGATTGTTTACTTTATTGTTGCTTTGAAGTGTGATTATATTTCTGTCATTTATTTACCAAAAAATTTGTACCATGTGGCTCTTGTTTTCTAGGATTAAGCTTACTTTTCTTTTTATTTTTCTCTCCTACCTCATCTTTGTACAGGTACCAACTAAAGATCAAGTAGATGCATTATCGAAGGAATTGCGAAGTCGTGCTGCTGTCCCAGGTTTTGTATCCACTAATTCCTTCTTTCATGGCTCAGATTTTGATCACGTCTTGAATAGGGTTGTTTAAGGATTACATATTTTGTTATTGTTATGAGCCAACCCCCCTGGTTACAAGGGATTTTTTTTATTTTGTTGATATGCTACTGGGGATACCTTTAGATATGACTCCCATTAATGAGAGATTTCTACTTGATTTTTTTCACTTTAACTTCAATCCCTTAATTGGCCGACTACTTGAAGCTCGTGAGAGTCTCAATGGAATTGTTCTTTGTCATTTACTTATGCCTTTGCGTCTTGGAACCCCATATGTTTACATAGGTTGAGTAGAGATTATGTTAAAATGATTTGCACCCTGGTTTCTTATCAGCCATGCAACTGTTTTTATTGGTGAACTTGCCATTTGTGTTTGCAGATCATGTTTATAAAGCCATTGATGCCTTACCTTCTAGCGCTCATCCTATGACTCAGTTTGCAACTGGTGTCATGGCTCTTCAGGTTAATTGATGAACTGCTAATTTCTATGTATTTTTGTTCTCCTTTCCAACCATGCATCTTGGGGATAAAACCGTGCTTTTGTCTTGTCATGGTCATTCTGAAACACTTGTCATATTGTCCATGCATTTTTATGTTCTTTGATTAGTTGTTTAATTAATTATTGACTATGAATGCTCAAATGTGTAGGTTGACAAGCTAAAAATTCTGACAGTGACCAAACAAACTAAATGTGTTGACAATTCTCTTTTGATAAAGAGCACGTTTAGCATTTCAAAATTATTGTGATTAGTTCATCATTGTCCATTCACAATTCTGGATGTCAGTGATTTAATCTTTCCTGCCACTTTGTCAGCCTGGGTAAAATGGGGTCACTCTGGGTGGGTGCTATGCTGTCTGTTGGAAAATATTTTGCTGATCCAGCTGCATTTTTGAAACCTTTGGCAAGTGGGGACTGGCTTACCAACTGTGTGAAGTGTCTCAAGGGCGTGAAGTCCTTCTATGTTGAGTACTTGAGTTTAATATATACCAGCTCACAATTCAATTGTTTGGTTGCAACTTTCAGGTTCAAAGTGAGTTTCAGAAGGCATATGAGAATGGGATTCATAAATCAAAGTGAGTCTCTGATAAGCAGTTATCTGATGAGAAAATGCTATTGATATCATTATGCAAGCTCTTAGGTTTTTCTGTTTTTAGGTACTGGGAGCCAACCTATGTGGACTCTCTTAATTTGATCGCTCAAGTACCAGTTGTAGCTTCATATGTCTACCGCAGGTTTGTGAAGTATATCATAGCTTATTTTCAATAATACATGTTATGCGTTGATTTTTATACAGCTCCTGAATTATTTTGGTTTGGGGTTTCAAAAGTATCTTGTTGGTTTGCATGTGTGTATTCATGCGCGCACACATGCACTCCTGTGATCAAATTCTTGTGTGGGCATGTGCATGTTCATGCTTGTAATTCGACTTTATCTTGTGGTATTGATAGTGCTAAGTCATTTTTTTAGTGCCTCATTAGTCATTATGTGGTATTGTGTTTAGACCAACTTTGTTTTTATTTTAGTTTTTGGATTGATCCCTTCCTTGTACTTGTGAAGGATGTACAAGAACGGACAAGTTGTACCCATGGATGACTCCCTAGATTATGGTGCTAATTTTGCACACATGCTTGGTTTTGATAGTCCCGACATGCTAGAGCTTATGAGGCTTTATGTCACCATCCATAGGTGGGTTTATACTTTCACTAGCTTACATATTCTCTATTTTGTGTAGGGCTACATGATTTATGCTCAGACACTGTAAGTGTTGATTAACATATGCTTAGGCATGTTTTTTGTAATCTGTTGCAGTGATCATGAAGGTGGAAACGTTAGTGCTCACACTGGTCACCTAGTAAGTGACTCTATCCTGGTAGTTTTTAAATGCTATAATTTAAAATTAATGACTCTACATTTGGCAGTTTTTAAATGGTCATATTATGGAGTTACGAATTCAGAAACATCAAAAGAGAAACTCACACTAACTGGTTTCACACTTGATCCAGGTTGCTAGTGCCCTTTCAGATCCTTACCTTTCATTTGCTGCAGCATTAAATGGTTTAGCTGGACCACTCCATGGGTTGGCTAATCAGGTATCATATCCCCTTTGCACCTTTTTTTGGTTTTGTTTTTCTAAAACGATTTTTTCTACTGCCAAAGTTTATGGTGTTGCCCTCATCTGTGAAAAAGGCTAACTGCATGCACATGAAATGCTAATGAACACTTGCTCTGGCTCTCACCAAGACATATTGATCTACTCCTTGTGTCTCTATTGTAGACATGTTAGGATTCAAAACTATAGTAGACATTTTAGGATTCAATCATATTTTACAACTAAGGGAAACAAATAGAAAAGAAAAAAGTGGTATATATCCAATGAAAGCCCATGGGATAGGAGTACCTGGGCTCAAACTTGGAAATCCACTTCCCGGATTGACTAGAATTGTCGTGTGTAAAGCTTCAGTGCAATCTCAGGAGCTCTTGCTCTGCACATAATTGTGGGGCTGACATTTTCAGTTGACATGTGGAAAATGAAAAAAAAAAAAAAAGGTCTAAATTTTCCCAGAATACTGTGCAAACGAGACAAAACATGTGTTGCAAATTAAAGCGAACCCAATAATTCAGTCAAAACATTCAAGTTGGTGTTATGCTGGGATAATATTGATGCTTAAGCTTCGTGTGAAACTGAACATTTTTCTGTTTCTTCTAGAAAAGTTAGACACCCACAATAGAGTTCTGAAATTTGTGCAAAAGTATTACAAAATACTTAACCTAATAACCCTTTTGTTTCATTTGCTTGTGTTGGCTGTTCAATTTGTTTTTCCCCTCAGCTCATCTAAGGGCAGTGTCTTCTGGTGAATCATATGCTTCTATGTCGTTTTGTCATTTTACATTCATTTTCTTCTTAGTTTGCCCCTGTTTATCATGCCATACTTTGAGTCTGATGTTTTCAGATAGGCATATTGTATTAACATTATCTAATTTTGTTTGAGGTTTCCTAGTTCTATATGTTTCTAACATCTTGGGTTCTGAATGTCACATGTATCCATATTGTCCTGTAAGTACTGCTACAAAATTCAATTATGACATTTTACCTGCTAGACTATTTCTATTGCTTTCCTTGTACTTACTTCCATCATGTTGTTTCAGGAAGTTTTGCTATGGATCAAATCTGTGGTGGATGAATGTGGAGAAAACATTACCACCGAGCAGTTGAAAGACTATGTCTGGAAAACATTGAAGAGTGGCAAGGTACTACTGTAAATTTTACTGAATAATTCAATTTTATTTTTGGGATGACTTTCTATTTTGGGAAATTTCATACACACTCCCAGTAAATAGACATATCTTCAAGGAGACCCCATTTATTATCTGAAACATCAGTGTTTGTCATGTGACGGAGATAATGGGAATGCATCTTTTACCAATTTACCCCTATTCTTTAGACTGATTTACAAACAGTTGTTTCCTCTCTCTCTCTCTCTCTATATATATATATATATATATTTATATTTGTAATATAATTTCATACAAAACCTAGGGCCAGAAACAAATCCCCCTCCCCACCCACCTCCTCTGCTCCTTTTCCAACTCCCTACGTACTCCACCACTTGTGCCCTCCCACCAATCTACTTCCTACGCCACCCCTCTGCACCCATCTTGACCCACCTCTCTCTCTCTCTCTCTCTCTCTCTAAGATGCAGCAAGCAAACCCTCACCCCCCTTCAGGCCACTTCAATGCCTCTGTCTTTGTTCTCTGTCAGTCATCACCATTGTCACAAATTCTCCGGTTGAAGTTGCTGTAATTGGAAGCAGAAGGAATTTTTGGCTAAATTTCTAGCAAAACAGTGAACGAAAAGTCAAAACTCTACAAATTTTATGGATTCATTAGCCCTAAGAAAATTTAGGGCTTGATAGGGTCTATGTTATTTCTAAATTTAGGAAAACCTAATCATCTTAGACATCAATGGTGGTGAAGGAATGATCGATGCCGTCGCAATCGGTGCGGGCTGAGGAGCTTGGGTGGTGGTATTTCAATTCTGCAATGGTGGTTGCTACTGCCACTGGTGGTGTATCACCGCGTGTGCGAGTGTGTTAGTTGGATGGGCAGTGGTGGACCATGGCTTGATTGGATCTATGCTTGCTCAAATGTGCATGGTTGGGTGAGTTTGGCTTTGAATTTTGAGATGGTGGTGGTTGTTTTGGTTGGTTGGTTGGATGCAACAGGTATTTTAAAATAAATTTCTCATGATATCAGCTTGTCAGTGGCGTTTAAGCACCATTAATGATGGTAGAGGTTTAGCTGAAGTGAATATATGTGCTAGAAGGGAGTCCAGTGAAGTTTAAGATAATGCAAAGAGTGTCCCTGAAGATAGACCAATTTAGAAGAGCTGTGGATGAGGTTTTCCCCTCTATTTTTTTTTTTGGTGTTGCATTTCTGGAGTGTCTCCCTTTACTCGGTGATTTAATCATACTTTGGAGTGGAATTGTCAACCACAGCAATTCATAATTCAAGCATGATATTATTGTAGCCCACTTTGTCAAGTTACTTCTTTTCTGTTTGTCCTCATCAGAGTTCTAACATCCCAGTTCCTTCCACTGCTTCTTTCTTTGATAGCTTTCCTTGAGATTGTCTAGCCTTGGGTCTAACCAAGTTGGGTGGTTTCCATTTTCCCTAGTATCATCAGTATCCATTTTAACTTTAAACCTGATTATTTGCGTAAATTTTATACCCACCAAAAAAGAAAAGAAAAGAATCCTCACTTATATAGGTCAATTGCTTCATCTCTACGCTCTTATCCATTCCTTTGAAATTGCAGGTTGTCCCTGGATTTGGACATGGAGTTCTGCGTAAAACAGATCCAAGATACATGTGCCAGAGGGAGTTTGCATTGAAGCACTTACCTGATGACCCACTATTTCAGCTGGTTATCATTTAAACCCTGATAACATTAGGTGGTCATGCATTTGTATTACTTAACATTCTTCATTCCAATTTGTTTAATGATCTAGCCTGGCTTTTCTTTTGTAGGTTTCAAAGCTTTATGATGTGGTGCCTCCAATACTTACAGAACTTGGCAAGGTACCTTAATCTCATTGAAGGAAAGATTACTTTAAACTATATTGGAGTCACAAACGAAATATACATCTCTGCGTAACTCTCCTGATCAGCTATTTTATTTGCATGCCTTGTGTTTTTTGGCTAAATTATTCTGAGGGACGGATAATATGAAAACAATGGAGAAGTTTACGAGATGGAATGCAGCCATATGTGTTTTTCTTGTAACACCTAGATTAGAATGATGTGTGAGATCCATGCAATGATACCTTTTTTCATCCTGTGGACTGATACAGAAGATATTTGTTTCCATTTAAAAGATTTGAATGATGCAAAACATTGTTTCACACTATCCATTGATCTTTTGAAAAACATTTCTACCACACGGAGCTATTATACGAAAATGCACAAAATCTTCTGATAATTAATTACCATGCCATGTGTGCATCTTTACTGGATCGATTCTAGTTAATATTTGGCTTTGATGCTTGCGGTCATGTCTGTTTACTCGTTTAATGTTCCCTGTAGAATTATTGAAAATTCAAACAGAGTTAACTGAGATTTTTTTTTTTTTGTTAATTTTGGGAAAATGAGCTAAACAGAGATTTTGTGATTTGAATTTTTGGAACTCACTGTAGGTTAAGAACCCATGGCCCAATGTCGATGCCCACAGCGGGGTGTTGCTGAACCATTATGGTCTTACTGAAGCAAGGTACCAAATTGTTATTTTCTCACACGACTGATAATATAGTTCTTTATTTAGCTGCTACATCACCATTATCTATCTATCTATATATATGTGTGTGTGTGTGTGTGTATTAAATTTATTTTGGACTTTGAGAAGATAATATCCTTGAAAATTGACAACAGATATTACACTGTCCTCTTCGGTGTATCAAGGTCTATTGGAATTTGCTCTCAGGTTTCTCTCTGCCATATAAGTGTTACCTTTTTTTCTATTGAAATCTTTTTCCTTGAGCTTAACCCAATTTTTGTTTTATGTTGCTTTAGCTCATATGGGACCGAGCTCTCGGATTGCCACTTGAAAGGCCAAAGAGCGTTACGATGGACTGGCTTGAAGATTACTGCAAGAAATCGGCTTAAATCTCGAAACTTTAGGAGGGTAGAGAGTGCTGTATCAAATTCCTCAATAATAATTGCTGAAGAAAGCATATTGATTTTATGGGGAAGGCTGGCCGGGTGATTGGAATGGGGACCTTCTGTTGTCTGATAATATTGTGATGAACATTTGAATTGTCTGGTGGCTGGAGGCTGGAGGCTGGAGCCTCTTCACCAAATTTTGAATTTAGTGGATTGGTTTTGCTATTTTTGCTTTACTGACCCATGAACTGATTCGTTTCTCCAACTATGCTTCATAAAAGGTTGAAATGAATGTTCCTCAAGGCTTATGCTGCTATGTGGTCCGAAGAAAGTAAGATCTATGTAGATTTATTTGTCAACAAAGTTGTAGTTTTGTATGACTTAAACTTGT
This sequence comes from Ilex paraguariensis, assembly GCA_963454935.2. Classification (NCBI taxonomy): domain Eukaryota; kingdom Viridiplantae; phylum Streptophyta; class Magnoliopsida; order Aquifoliales; family Aquifoliaceae; genus Ilex; species Ilex paraguariensis. The sequence goes on along the minus strand of CAUOFW020007057.1, from coordinate 444,807 downwards.
ATGTACGGGTCATAATGGAGCAAATTCGGCACGACAATAATGTCGAATAAGTTGCAGAAGTTTTTAAAGAAAATTTTAAAGGAAAGAAAACAATTTCATCAAAAAGTAAAAACACGTCTATTTTTTATTTTTGTAAAGTGATATAGATGAATTTTAGTACATAAATAATGCTCTTACTATATGTGTACCAACATGCATTTCTTTCTTTCTTCCAAGTCGTGGTACGCCGACGCCGGTTTTTAATTTATTAATTATTAAAAAATATTTACCTTTTTTTTTAAATAATAAAATTATTTTTATTCACTTGAGTATTAATTATATTCATTTATTTTAATTGATTGTTTATAAAAAAAATTATTATTTAATAGCTAAATTTATATTATGACTCATTTTTTGAGATCATGGATTCAAGTCCCCTCCCCAAAAAAAAAATAAAAAAAATATATGATTAAGATTAGAAGAAAGGAGTAAGTTGTAATGCTTCTTGCCTCTCCAACTTAAATCAGATAATAAATGTTAGCCAAAGTACTAAGCAGAGGCAAAGAATAAGTGACAACCACAAGAAAAGTAAAAGAGATAAGTCTGATGAAGGGGATGGAGTGGACAGTTTGTCTCTTGAATTAAGGGATTAATATTCCATAGAATTGACATATGCAAGACTTGCAACCAAGATGTTTCAAGCATTATGGAACAAAATCTTGGCAAAAAACATTAGAGCGATTAAGACTTATCATATAGAAGCCGCATATTTTATTTTTTAAACAGAAAAATTTTATTAAAAAATAAAAAAGTTTACAAGATGCAAAAAAGATAAGCCACAACTTGGCTTAAATCCTTCAAAACAAACTATTGCCTTAAGCATAACAATCAAGAAAAAGTCAAAAAACACCAAAATTTGCAATAGCATTCTCTGGCAGTATATCCACCATCACAGCAGTATCACCTCAGCAACCCAGCAGCTTCAACAGACCCAAAAAAACATAGCAGTTCTCAATCCTCATCAGTAAATCCAGCACTGCAGCAGTCCCCCCCAAAAAACACCAATCTCAGCCCCCATCATCAAAAATCAGAACAGTTTTCTTACGTAAAACCGGTAAAGACCTTTGATCTTGTAAAAGTTTCATCTTTACCATCGCAGGTAACTGTAATGAACTAAAATCAGTAGAAAAGCCATCCTCAACTGCTTTATTCGCCAGGCCATCTGCCACAAAATTTGCTTCAAGGTAAACATGTCTCAACTGAAAATATAGGACATCCAACAACTTCATAATTTTCTCCATAATCCCCAAATATGGCCAAGCACATTGAAACAAACCCTTAATAGTATTCACCACCACTAAAGAGTCTGACTCAATAAAAACATGAAAGCCCTCTAAACCATAACTCATCAACATATTTAAACCATCCAACATTGCTTTAAACTCAGCAGCCATGTTAGTACAAACCCCATAATAGAAAGAGGCAGCAAGAACTTTTCCCCCCCACTCATTTCTAACCAGAACACCCCCACCAGCACAACCTGGTTTACCTTTGGCTGCTCCGTCTACATCCATCTTTAAAGACCCAGCAGAAGGGAACTCCCAGACTACCCAACTAGCCTTAACCTTAATAGCATAAGGCATCTCTATACCCAAGACAATCAACAAACCTTTCCCTCTATCTCCATCCCTCACCTTAGGTTTTACATTCCTTACCAGAAATCTCAATAAACTACAAATTTTTAGATAAATCGAATATGAATTTAACATACTTTCACCAGCCCTTCGTCTGCATCTCTCCAGCCAAACTTGCCAAAAAATCAGTAAGGCTAAACTCCTCACCACACCCAATAGACTGTCTTCTAAAAACTCTACAAAGCCTTAACATTCGCAATAAAGGCTTCTCCTTCTCAATCTCAAATATGCAAATCAATACTAATTGAAAAGAGTTTTAACACACTAAAAATGACTACACATGTAAATGGACCTATCGTAAAATTATTTTAACTGGAAAATACAATTAGGTAAATTACATTTACACTCCTTGAACTATCACACTTTGCCCCTTCAATTACTAGTTTTCTCACATTGCCCCTTAAACTAACATTGTTGTTTCATATTACCCCAATCGATAAATGCTGTCACACATTTAACGGAAACACTAGCATGAGTCCTTCACGTGGCAAGATAATGAAGGGCAACGCAGGAAATTCATACCCTAACTAACATACGTGCAAAACACGTGAATCAATTTGTTAAAGGTTGGGGATTTACAAAAGAGAAGGGGGATTTGCGGAAGAAAGGGGATTATGGTCTAAAATCGTAATTTATTCTTTGAAGGATAAGTTACGAGTCTAAAATCTTTCAAGGACTAAATTAAAGTATCATTCACCCTTCCTTCTAAATCCAAGAAGCATTTTCGATCATTGCAGCATTACAAAGTTTCTAGCTTTTGTTAGTTGTACAGCTGATTTTCTCACACCTGTAGACGGAACAAATCTGTTGAGTTCCATTGTTCAACCAACCGACTGGATGAACAGAAGGATTACTGGAGTTGTACCTCATAACTTGACTAATAGTTGGAAAAATAACTATCACATAATGAGACCATTGACAAATCTGTGAACTGTGAAGTAACATGGACAGCACAACTTTCTAAGGAAAATTGCTTGGTCTCCTTGATACTGTTAGGGCCTAGACCATCAACTTCTCATGTCTCCAAATATTTTTATGTTTCTTTTTCTATCAGACTTAACCAAAATAAAGGTATCAGAGGCTTACTCAATGATCAAGGAGCAGAGGAACAACTGGGAGTACTCAAGACAATGTCTTATACTTAGGTTTTGCTGAAATTGCCCCGTGAGTTGATGACCGATACCACGATCTTGAATCACATTTATTAGAATATTAGTCGTAGAAGTTAGTTTTTCTTAGGAATCCAAAATTTGATGCAACATTGAGAATTAGCTATTCTTGTATAATGAAGAATGCTTGATTTATCATCTATGAAGGAAGAGGATAATAGAACCTTCGACACCGAATTCGAGGCTTCACCTCTCTTTTGAATCTAAGCAAACAGATAATTAGGGTCAGAGTGGCTCCATCACAGCTCAGACTTAATTATGACAAATTTAGTTATGAAATTCAACGTGCAATATGAGACTTTTAATCGGTCTTTAATCTTTGAGGGATAAATGCGAATGGAATGGGTGTAAGTCTCGCCGCTCAGAAAGACACAGTGCTGCTGACCTGACTACACTGAGAGACATGAAAGTGCAGGTAATACCAATTCTATTCAGCTTACGCTGACCATGCTCAAGAGAAGCAATACAAAAGGATTTAGGTCCTCTTGATTTGAGATTTTTTTTTTTTTGGGGAAAAAATGTTTGCATTGCCTTTTTTTTTTAAAACTCAACACAAAGTAAACCAACTGCGAATTCACTAGGAAGTCATAAATTATGACAGGTTTAAGGAGATGTATGGGGTGTATCCTTGATGGGGACAAAAAAGATCTGAAATTCTGTGAATGCTGGATCCTCACCCTGATGCCTATTGAAAAAAGTCGGAGGGACCGGTGAAAGTGAATGTGTGAGGTCTTTTGATTCCAGTATTATCTAGTATGTGGCAGTTTTGGCCAAAATTAAGCAAATCTTGTCTGATTATGCTCTATAATTTTAGCATTTATTATTACCAAAATGAGATTATATTGCCTTAAAGCTTCTATGTATGCTTTGGAAGAAAAGTGTTCCTGTACTGAGCACTGCTCGCAAAGAGCTCTAGTTTTGCTAGGGATAAATAAACAATCATTCAACAATCATGGCACGATATATGACTTCCAGAACTTGGTTTATCATGCATCTCTCTTCAATTATCGACCACTGCAAGTCTGCTTAATGAAACCTTATCTCTCAACAATTTATAGCTATTAAAAAGATAGAAAATGATGGTAGTAGCTAAAAACAGTTTTGTCTTTCAAGCCAAACTTCAGTGGCCCTCGATTTGCATGATATATTTGTTTCCAGCCCAAGGGAAAACCATTAGCTAGATTGTCATGACAATTTATAGAACACCAAATTGACTTGATTTAGTGTTGGAGCATAAGTCGTTATCACATAGCAAGAACCAATGGACAAGACAATGAATGCCCCTTATACGTTGTTCAATGCACAAGACTTGATCTGAAGCCAGAGACTGCAATTTGATGTTCATATCATAGACTAGTGGCCGTTTACCAAATTCTGGACTTAAATCTCTTTCCGGTTAAACAAAATATCAAGTAAACAAATGACATCTTTGAACTGAATTTATCAATATTACACAATCCACAAAAAAATAAAAACATATTCAATTCAATTTCAACAGTTGTATGTATATCAATCAAAACAATGAACTACTATGCCCACGGAGAATACTGTGTATTTATACTTGGAAGCAACTTGTACCACTGCCAATCCATTTTTTTGTACAGATAAGTGGCAAATCTGTGAACAGAGCCCCTGCAACTGAGAAGTGGTTGCATCTAACAATGCATTTGTCTTGCTTTTCCATTGCTTGAGCACGTTAGTGTGCGGTGGCCACCAAGTTGCTCAGGCTGAAAGAATGGCCTCGAGCCAATTCACATAACCTCTATTTATCTAACGGATCCAAGGCGAACATGAGTCCTATACTCACTCCTGCTTCAGCTAAAAAATTGTGCTTAAATGAGGAACAAAATCAAGGAAAGAAACAAGTTTAGACTGCTGCTTTGGCTAATTATTTTAACCAAGTGAAACTTGCAAGATACGAAGATCATATCAGACTCCAATAAAAGCCTTAGTAGAAAAACATGCACTAATCCAGTTGTTAGGGAAGGGATCGCCCTGCTTTGTTATGCAACAAATATAAAGGGATGTCCAGGTTTTAGAAAGCTCAGATTCTAAGATAGGAGGCAAATTCCCTAGGGATGAGAAACGCACGTGCCTAGCATGAAGGAGGCTGTGTTGCAACTCTACCTCAAAGTAGAAAGAAAACTTGAATAATGGCATAATCATTCCAACCATGAACCTGCTACAATTGGAATCACTTAATTGAAAGTCGAACAGAAATAAATTCTATTGTGCCAGGTAGATAACTAAAGCATATCAATCAATATTAGCTAATGGAGGGTGCGGGATTAATCAGTGTATAGGCGCATATTTTCTCGACAATCATTAAAATTGTGTTCAATTACTTCTTTTAAATCACATTTATGATCTTTTTTTGTCTTAGTAACTATCCCTAGATTGTACTTGGTGACAAGTTTAACAACTACATCATACTGTCAACGGACCTGAATTAAGTTTCCTAAGTTTTACGGTGACACCTTTAATACTGAGAAGTGAAGGATCTGGTGTTCCTTGCAGCTGAAACCAGATTAACATTAAAGGCTTCTGGTTATAAGATAATTTTCTCACACTGTAGGTGAAACAAATTTGTTGAGTTTTTTTGAAGATATGTATAATGGAACTTGTGAGGGGATGGACTTCTTATTTAACCAACCGACGGGATGAACAGAAGGACTACTGGAGTTGTGCCTCATAACTTCACTAATAGTGGAAAAATAACTATCAGATAACGAGATCAAATGTGTGAACTATAAAGTAACATGGACAGCAGAACTTTATAAGACTATTCAGAAAAATTATTTGGTCTCCTTGATAATGTTGGGGTCTAGAACATCAAGTTCTCATGTCTCAAAATATTTTTGTTTCTTTTTCTTTCAGACTTAACCAAAATAAAGGTCTCAGAGCTTACTCAATGATCAAGGAGCAGAGGAACAACTGGGAGTACGCACGACAGTGTCTTACACTTAAGGTTTTGCTGAAATTGAAGAACATACAGAGGAGCATACTTGAACTAACCACTCAAACTGTGGGCGGATAAAAACAGAAACCCAAGAAGAAAACCTGAAAGAAATCCCTTCTTATGGGCAAAGTTGTATGAATGTTATATGACTTAAACTCGTGGAGAATTATAGAACAAAGATTGCACACACAAAGAAGTTCTTAATGGAGGCAATCAAAAGCGCGTGCAAGCAGATGGCCACCACTTCACGCGACTCTCGGTTTTAAGTCAGTCTAGTACATGTAAACCTGATTATAATCAGCTAAGACATTGATCGAAGTAGATAAGTAAAATAGTAAACTGCACACTTCAACTAAAATCATATGTGTACAACTGAAGGGTACATTCTGTTTTGCATAATATTCCACCAGAAAGACCAGAACACATAACATAGGCAAGAAGATGGGATCTAACAAACCAAAACATAATATAGAAGAAGGCAAGAAGCTGCAAGGATTTTAAAAGCTAAAAGATTCTGAATGTTACAACTTAAGTGCGGCTAAATGTGACTGATTGAAAATTATGCACATAAAAATTTGCTAATGGAGGCAATCAAAAGCACACACAAGCAAATGTCAATCACTTCATATGACTCTCAAATTTAAGTCAGTTCAACAATGTAAAGTTCTTCATAAATCATTCCAGAAAATTCAAATAAAACCAATGTGCACAACCAAAGGGCATGTGTGCTTTTCTGCATATTAGTCCACCAGAAAGACCAATTAAGTTGAAGTTAGAATTGCACAAAGCTGAAACCGTACGAAGAATATTTACTCTCCAAAATTGCAGGCAGCACTTGCTGAAATCCTTTAGGAATTGGCTGGTAGCCAATGAGTAACAAAGTACATGGAGCCAAACTAAATAGTATATGCTTCAAATCAATGTCAAGTAATTGTCCCTACTGTTACCAATGACAAATATTCACAGTTACTGGTAATCTAACTCTAGTAATCATAAATCCTAATCAGATGGGTTCGGCGGTATCAAGGAAATCGCACTATCTTGTAAAGCCTCTTCCTGATCACCATTCGGCAGCTCTTCCGGATCACCATGCAGCAGTTCAGCAAGGAATTCCCTAGCGATACCGTCCCAATTTGTATTATCCGGCATAAATAGGTCAGTGTAATCCCATGTTTCCAGAGCAGGCAAGCAACATTCTTCTGATATTGGAGACTCTGCTGCACAAGACATGATATTACTTTGTATTGGACATTCAAATCCGGTTCTTCCACCACAATATAAAGCACCCGTAGCACCTGATTCTGGTGCTACTAATGCATCTGTGATGGATCCACATTGTGCAACTGGTGTTGTGCCCATGTTTTTATTACGGCTCATGTATTCCTCATACTGATATTCTTCAAGTTGGGCCAGTGAAAGGCTCCATTCTATCGGCTCATTGTTGATTGCCTGCTGGGGAATAGCTTCACTATCATATTCTGCTAAGGCAGCCATGGTACTATTTGGCACTTGAAATTTTGCAGACCCGTCTCGTCCAGAATATAATGCACCAAATTCAGGGGTCACTGCCATGCTCACATATTGTTGATATGGATATCCTTCAAACTGGGCAACAGGGACACCCAATGCAATCGACTCGTGTGGTAGCGACGGAGCAGCTTCATAATGATGATGATCTTCCGCTAATATGGCAAACAAGTCACCCTCTATTAGTTCTTGAAAGTTGTCCTGTGACTGTGAGTGATTCGTTTGTGGTGGTTTCTTCTTCTTGATGCAGCAAAGAACATAGTCTTTGAACAAAACTCTTCCACTGTTCAATGTAGTGTCAGGAAGGCTATACTCAGTCATGTTGTATCCGAGTTTGGCCCTGGTCTTTGTGATCTCGTAAACAAAGTTTCTCTTCCATCCGATTATAGTGTTCTTCTTCTGTGGATCCAATACAGGACTCGCCTTATCGGAACCCCTCCACGTACTTTGTAAACACATAAACAACTCTCTCTTCTGATCCTGTTTGAAATAGACTCATCGGCTCAATGTCACCATATACATCACACTCGTTCACGACACTTTGACATGGCAATTGACGTCCCAATACTTTCAATGAAAGATAAAGCATCAAGTCTTTCTCCGAAGGGTGGAAACGGTAACCGTTCCACATATTTTCCATCCCCAGATTTACTATAAACTAAGGCCACAGCACAAACAAAATAAATCGAACCGAAATAGAAAAACAAAACACACAAATTTAGATAGTTCGGCTTAACAAGAAAGTCTGTGTTCAGAAAATATAGTGGGTAAGATTTCACAAAGTCGTTACCTAATGGAGATACTTAGGGTAAGATTTCACAAAGTCGTTACCTAATGGAGATACTTAGTCCACCTATATATAATTTATGAACTATAGAATTTGATTCCAACATAAATACCTGGTGTCAATCAGAAAGATTCTCCACACCGCCAAAGTAACGGGACATTCCAAGAAGATTCAGTTGAAGCCTCAGGAGTATCAACAGGAAGTGGCCTTCGAGGAAGATTACACTGGGTACGCTATCTACTTGTTTACCGCCATGAAATAATCCACATTGCACCCATGTTCAAAATCAATTAAGGAACACAAACGGAAACCTTCATCCAAATCTGCCAATGGCCCCCCTCAAGTTTTTAAAATTATATATTATGCCTCTAAATAATTTTTTGATTATATTTTTCATGCCTCTCAAAATTTGAAAACTATATTTTATACTCACATTATGATCTGATTACATTGAGTCATAACCATTCAAATTGTTTTATTTTGCATAAACCGTTAAATTTTAGTCTTGCACATATGGAAAGAATTTTAATTATTTTGAATAGTGCAATTTAATCAAATTAATAGTTCATGTGTAAAATAAAATCAACGTACAATTTTAGAAAAAAAAAATATAATGCACCCCTTTCTTTCCTACTAAAATATAGCACACCCAAGTAGGGGTGTTTATGGGCTGGGCCGGACTGGGCTTCGGGCAGGAATACCCAACCCGCGAGCCTATTAGGCGGGCTTGCTGGGAGAGCCTGCTCGCAGGCTTTTTTTATATATAATTTTATTTTGAAAATAATGAATATTTTTATAACTTAATATTTGTGTAAATTATATTTTTGAATAAAAAATATAATCAAAATAGATAAAAATAAAATAATGAATAATTTTATTTTTAATTAGGAGATGAACTACATCCAATAGAATGAATATATCCCAACCGACACCTATTCACTTATCAATCATTTGCATTACTCTACCCTTTAAAATTTGGATGTTTAATACATGAAAAATAAAATAATACATTATTTATTATATCTAAATTTTTAAAACTTCAAATTTTGACATTGAGAGACTTATTTTAAAGTTTCAAATTTAATGATCTAAAAGTATAACTTTTTTTCAAATGAAGGGTGGGCTAGCTATGAGGGCGGGTTAGGCTTGGCGGGCGAGCTCTTGGGCCGATTAATGGGTTTGAGGGCAAACTCAAGCCCTCTTTTTAAGGATATTGGGCTCGGGCTCTAGCGGGCAACCTATTGGGCCTATTGAATTTCGGGCCTATTTTTTTTGGGCCAAGTAACAGGGAACGTGAGTAACCCGGCCCGTGGACACCCCTACACCCAAGTAGTACATTTAAGAGATTCAAAATGGTAAACAACATGAATTGGATAAATTTGGTTTCTCTCTCATCAGATTTTCCAAAAGTACGATAAAATCTAGTTATAGTCGAGTGGTTACATGATAAAAGTAAGTTGAAATTATTGATTTTTTTGATAAATTGATTAATTTTTTTAAAATCTATTAATTTGGCGAAGATTTATCAATTTTATTGAAAATGGGTATATTACAATGTATACTATGGAATTAATTTTAATAGATTCTATATGTCTTAAAATTTGACATTAACGATAACTCATTAGTAACTCACATTTAAAAAAAATCAAGTTATGTAACTATTTAGCCCCTCTTATGATAAAATCCTAGTTCCGCCCTTATATAAAGAGATGCATCAACAAACAAGGAGAAGTCTCCATTCTAGGCATCCTAATTTTCTAGAATTTTTCAATTTTTAATTACTAAAAACTTATCTGGCTTCACATTATTATTAGCCTGTTTCTATTTTTTGTAATGTTTATATTTTCTATTTAGATAACTCATATTTTTTAATTACAAAACTCATTATAATTGCTAGTCAATTATTTTTTTTTCTCACAATCCATGTTTTTCGAGTTATTTACCAAAGTACTGTTCTTTTTAAATAAATATTCCAAATATTGCACTTAGCAGAGTCAAAAAACAAATTCAATAATACAGTTTTTGTTGAAATATAAGGGGGGGGGGGGGGGGGAGCACACAAATGGGAAACATGGTTATTAAGTGCTTTTTCAAAAGCGTGTTTATTAAACACGCTTTTAACACAAAAAATACAAAATTTTTGGTTGGCCTTCGTACAAGATCGATTTCGAAAAATCCAATATACAATACTGCATTACCCCGTAATAGCACTAGGATTCAAATCAAGAGAGTCACATTGCTTCAGCAGAATACCCTACTTGCACAGATCTCTAATACATAGCCACCGGCCAACGGGAGGGAACCGTACAATGTAGAGACAACTTTCCATCACTAGTGTGGAAGAGCCTTGGTAAGGAGATTAGTACAGACAAAATGATAAATAGTGAGCACACAGTAAAAGACTACTCCACAGCTAGTTAACTCTTCTCAACAGTGTATGACCCTATCCCTATAAATAACTATATTTTAGACCCTGTAAATAACTTTTCTTAACGGTTTTGACCCTATGTGAATAAGTATATTTTAGAGCTCGACTTTGTTTGGATATGGCTAAATAATTCACTTTCCAAGTTGTGGTGGTGAAAACTTTATGTTCATTTATTGCTTTTGAAACATCTTATGCCATGTTCATGGTCATCTTCATAGAACTCGTTATTAATTGATTCATGTATAACACAGTCTTTGGTAATATAATTTATTTCATGACATTAAAGGTTATAATATTTGTGTATGATCATTATTATATATTAATTCAATTGCATTAATGGTTACTTAGTAGTGCGGATTACGAATTAGATATATCCAAAATGTACTTAGTAACTTGAAACGTTAGTCTTAGTAAGAGGGGGAAGGGTTAAGGATTTACCCGGTGTGAGATATCACATTGTTCGCAGGAAACCTATATGATGTCGGAGTAAAGGATCTCTAATACCCTGCCTGCACAGATCTCCATTACATAACCACCAGCCAACGGGAGGAAACCTTACAATGTAGAGACAACTTTCTATCGCTAGTAAAATTGACAAAAAACTGATTTAAAATCAAATAAGTTTTCTTGACGGACTTATCTCCAAATAAGTCCATATAGGGGACTAGCCTCCAAATTTTCCTAAATTTTATGACTTTAACTTCTAAAAAGACCCTAAATTTTTAGCCCTCACTTTTAGAGTCCAAATCAATTTATAACTATATTAGGCCCAAAGGTTCTCTTCATTTAGTTAAGCCCAATAAAACTCTAGTTATTTTATATTGGGAAAAAATGAAAGCCGATACACTAATATAGACTTATTTGAGTAAAACAGTATTAATAAAAACTTATTGGGCATAGGTGCATTTTGATGAAAAAAGACCAAAAACCCAGTGTGAAAGACTAACTCTTACAACAACCAGTTTTTGGAAAGAGCAATGCTATTGAGACTTAATTTGTTGACCTAATTTACTGTGACATTTGGATTGACTATAAGTTCCATCAAACATTGAAATTTAGTGTTGATCTAATGATTCCTATGAAACTACATCATTATGTCAATAAATTATGTCAGAATTTTAAGTTTAAATAACATTAATCTTTTGGAAATAATTATATCACAATCCCTCCTTATTTTCTCTCTCTCCCTCTCTCTCCATTACTCTCTCACTTCTTTCCCCTATTTTCTCTCTCCCTATCTCTTTGTTATTTTCCTTTCAAATATGTAAATATTTTATTTGATTATTTTTGTTTGAAATTATAAATTTTTTGATTTTTTTCATACTCCTTATTAGTGCATTAGTTTGATGTATCTCTTTGGTGTATCACTTTCTTGTATCAATTTGACGCATCAATTATGGGTATCATTTTAATGTTTTTGCTTTGGTGTATCGATTTGATATATCTCTTTTGTATATCACATTATTGTATCAATTTTATGCATCAATTAAGCATATCACTTTAGTCTTTCTTTTTGAATTTTACTGTGTATCTCTTTGATACATCTATTAGGTGTATCTTTTTGGTGCATTTATTAGGTGTATCTATTTGTAATCACTATGTGCAATGAATAATTGATGCAACTAGTACTTGTTAGGTGTATCTCTTTGGAGAAAGCAACATTCGAAACCGAATCAAAAAGCCACGTTTGGAGCAGTATCGTAATACCTTCCACTGATTTGGAACCAAATCAGAAAGTCAACAATTGAATAATAAAAGAAATAAAAACGTTGGTTGAAGAATATACTTTGAATTGATTTAAGAATAAATGTTCCAAATTCAAATGAACGAAGACATTAAATCAAATTTTTATATATTTGAAAAAAATAAATTATCAATGGAAGAGAGAGAAGGAGAGAGAAAGAAAATAGGGAGAGAGCGAAAGAATTTATACCTATACTACTTATAAATGTCAACAAAAGTGAAAAACATTTGTTAGACCAAAATAACCTTAACAAACTAACGAATATCTATTCTACCTTTCTGTAATTAATAACATTAGTATATCTTAATAATTGTCACAATTATTTTATTATTGACTACTATTTAAGTTTTGGATAAACAAGCTTGACCGTTGGTTTACTAGGATTTTAATATCATAATGAATAATTATAATATCAATTTTTTCCACATACTCACTTTTAAAACCTACAGTCAGTGATCTTTGGTTTTCTCTTTCACAAGTGTCTCTCTTTTTCTATGCTCATTTTACATCAATTCATTAACCAAACTCCCAAAGGAAGGTTAAAGTAATCTAGGGGAAAGGAATCATCATCGGTTATTTTAGCTTTCTACCTTCCTCAGCTTCGATCTGTTTGAAATAATTATTTTTTTTATAGTAGTATATATGTATTCTATTTCTTTTTTTTTTTTTTTTGGCACAGATGTTGAGATTATCATATCTATGACTCACATCCTTGAAAAGGATTTCCCACTACTCCAATATGCTTAGCTTGGATTGTCTTGAAGTTGACTTGAGTGGAGATATGAATGCATGAATACATGTTTCTTGTAGTTTTCCAAGTGAAATCTTAAGGGATTTGTGTCATTTTTACCTGTGCAAGAGGTGTGGGCAGTCTTATTGAGATTTCCTATTTTCATACATATCAAAAACTTATATATGCTATTATTAGTAGCTTCATTTTATTACATTCCAAAGTTTATGTTTGATAATTTTGAAAACATTAGTTAAAAGTTGGATTGTAATTCTATATCTGGATTCATAAGAATATATTTGATAACTGTTATATAATTTTAGCACAGTTAAAAATATAAAAATGAATTATAATTCAAAGTGCCCCATGTATAACGCACATGTGCAACAACCAATAAGAATAAATGTTCAAAATTTAAACGAATGATAAAATCAAATCAAATCTTTACATATTTGAAAAGAAATAAATTGTCAATCAATTATGTATTATTTAAGGAAGTGTAATTAAGTAATATAAAAAAAAGGTAAATTGAATTGTGTACCTAATAACAAGAAATTTATGTATAAGTAAATTTAATGGAGTAAAAATTTTGTCAGTGAACTTGCTTTTAAATTAGTCTCACAAAATGTACCCACACTCAAATTTTCATTTTTCTGTTGCAAAAAAAGCTCGCCTCTTGATCGTCTTTCTTTCTCTCTCGTTGAATGAACCTTTGTGGTACCAGCTCACTCTTAAAACCTTATACGAATAATCTTTAGCACACACAAAACAAATTAGGTAATTTTTTTTCTGCCCCCCAAAAGGCTAGCCTCCTAAGCGTCTCTCTTGGATGTTTGTGCTGGTACAAATTGTTGAATTTCCTTTGTCCATTTTTACACCTCAATTTTTTTTTTTGGGTAACTGTTTAGCATTGTTATTTTTTTTTACCAAGTAGAATTTAATTTAGATGCCTTTAATTTTACATCAAAACATGATTCCAATATGTTTATGCATATAAATGAGTGTGCCATGGTATATGTATTTAGTCGATTCATAATTAGTCATCTGGTTTCAAACGCGATCATCCAAAATTAAAACACTTGTAGTGATATGGGTGTTAAGCTGAGATTTTTTCAGGTTAATGAGGTATGAATGACCCTATAGTTTTGCTGCAATATTGTATTTACTTGAGCAAGGCAATTTGCCGGTGTACGAAATTCTGAGCCTTAATTGATTTCCCATAAAATACATGTTGAAACGAATGACCTCTTTGAGCTAGATTCATCGATATTATACTCACTCAACCAAAAATCTCTGAATTAATTCTCACCTGTTGTATATCAAACTAATCAATGAACTGCTATTTCAATAGAGGACAAGGAATATAACATTAATAGCTGAAGCCACCAACAAGGGAGATTAATGCAATTTTTAACACCTCCAATCCAAAAAAACTGATTTGTATAAATCAATGGCGAAGCTGCGTACATAGCCTAAGAATGTCTGTCTTGATTTTCGTTGCTTGAGCACGTTAATTGATTTGAGCTGGTCACCACTTTTTTTGTAGCTGAAACAATGACATCAAGTTAATTTGCATAAAAACTACCTAACAGAAACCAGGCCCTATAGTTCCAAACCTGAATCCTATATTGAGGAGAGAAACACATTCAGTCCATTGGTTTGTACTTGTTGCAGGTTTGCAAGTTTAACCTCTCAAACATAGTGTCAATGGACCTAAATTATGTTTCTCCAAGTTTTATAATGCCATCATGAGAAGGATTTGATTTTCTCAGTCAGCTGAAACCAACAATAACAATAACGGCGCGATGAAATCTGTTAAGTTGCAAGCAAGATATACATAATCTAACGCAAAAAAGCAAGATGCAAATTCTGCCATTAAAGCTAGAATTGAAGAACCATAGGAGCATGCATATCTTTGGTTAGCTAACCCAAATTGTGGGCTCATCAAAAACACAAACACAAGAAGAAAACCGGAAAGAAATCCACCATTATGAGCAAACTTGTGTATAAATCAGCTAAGACAATTGATCGAAGCAAATAATTAAAGAGCACACTTCGATCATGCGTGCAACCAAACCAAAGGGCACATACACTTTTGCATAACGCTAACGAGCACACCAAGTGCCACATCACAAAGAGATTCAATCCCAATAACAAGACCGAAGAGAATGGAGATTCAAAATACAGGACTACCTATGTTTAAGTCAGAATTTCACAAAAAGAGAAAAGAGGAAAATAAAGAATATTCACCATCTAAAATTGTGGGCAACACCTGCTAAAAATACTTTATTTATGAATTGGCTGCCTATGACCTGAGCAGCTACTTCTAACTACAGAGAGCTATGATGGAATTGCAACAACAAAACAGAATCCATGAAGCATAACCATTGAGCTCATATGAAAAATCCACCACTTCAAAAGTGTAAAATTACCATTTGAAACAATACACTTGCTTTAAATCTATTAGAGTTATTATCCCTACTGTGTACATAGTACATAACTATAATCATAAATTCTAATATCCACAGTCAATCAGATTTTGAACACCCCTTGTGTTAGGGATCATGGGAATCTCACTTCCTTGTAAAGGCTCTTCGCGATTATCTTTTTAGCTTCTAAGCAAAATACTGTACCCCATCCCAAAGGTCCCATTGATGTGGCCAATGAGTAAATGTACATTCTAAAAAGTATGCTAATTGTCCCTAACATAAAAACAACGCAATGATCATCATAAATCCTAATATCCACAGTTAGTTAGATTCTGGACACCCGATGGGTTGGGTGGCATGGAAATCACACTCTCTTGTAAACCCTGTTCCTGATCACCATTCCGCAACTCTTCCTGATCACCATTCGGCAGCTCAGCTAGGGAGATACTGTCCCAATTTGTGTAATCCGGCATAAATAGGTCAGTGTAATCCCATGTTTCCAGAGCAGGTAAGCATCATTCTTCTGATATTTCAGACATTACTTTGTATTTGATATTCAAGTCAGGTAGATTCAAGTTGTTTGGAGGATAATATTCAGGAAGAAAGTGAGGATGATGACTATTATGAGGTTCAATCAGGTGGATCTTCTAGTCATGATAAGGAGTATAATGAAAGTGATTATGCATTAACTGATAATGATTTGTTATATGAAACAAATGTTGAACATTGAGTAAAGTGGGTTGGTGCCAATAATTGCTGGGAAATGGAAAAGAGTAGAGAATTTGTATTGCCTAAACAGATGGATAAGCGAAAAAAATTTTGTGATGCCTAAGCAGAATTTGAAGCATATGGATAAGGGGAAAGGTATTGCACTAGGGCAAGATGAAGCAGAATCTGAAGATGTGCCATCTTATGAGCTCAGAAGCATTTGTAGTTCATCAAATAATGATGACAGGATACAATTTTCTATTTTTAACCCCAAAACTGACATGAATAACCTTGTTTTCAAGCTGGGCATGAGGTTTACTAGTGTAGTTGTGTTTAGGGAAGCAGTTAGGGAATATGCTATTAAGAGTGGAAAGCAGATTATATTCACAAGGAATGAAAAACAGAGAGTTAGAGCTGTATGTAGGGAAGGGTGCAGTTGGATAGTATTTGCTTCAAGAATGCTGGGGGAAAGTAAAAGGCAGATAAAAACATATGCAGATGAGCACAAGTGCCACAAGTTATTTCATATTAAGCATTCAAACTCCAAATGGTTATCCAGAAAGTATGTGGACAACGTCAGATCAAACATGAAATGGCCTTTAAGATTCATTAAAGAATCATTTTAGAAGGAGTTTAATCTGAGTATGAGTACAAGTCAAGTGTTCAGAGCAAAAAGAAAGGCAATAAACAACATAACTGGTACATCTACTGAACAATATGGTATGTTGTGGGATTACATAGAAGAGGTTAAAAGAACAAACCCTGGTACAATTGTATTGATGAAGGTTAAACACTATGGCACTGGTTAGCAACCTATGTTTAAGAGGTTTTACATATGTTGGGGTGCTCTAAAAAAGGGATTACTTGAAGGATGCAGGCAGTGATTGCGTTAGATGGGTGCCATCTTAGTGGGCAGCATGGTGGTGTTTTTACTTGCAGCAGTTGGAATCAATGCTATGAACAACTGGTTTCCCTTTGTGTATGCTGTCGTTGAAAAAGAGACAAAGAAATCATGGTCTTGGTTTGTACAATACCTTAAAGAAGACCTAAGTATTGAAAACAACTACTCATACACAATCATTTCAGACAAGCAAAAAGTGGGTGTTTCCGACTAAATTTATGCTATGCAAGTTTGTTGCTTTGTAGTCAATCACTTACGTCAGATTGTTTATTGTATACAGGGACTGATTCCAGCCATTGAAGAGCTACTACCTAATTCTGAACGCAAATTTTGTGTGATGCATCTCATTAATAACTTCAAGAAGAGCACAAAGGGTTAGCTCTAAGGGACCTCCTTTGGAAAGCAGCTAAAGCAACCAGAATGAGTGAGTTTCAGAGTATAATGGAACAACTATAGAAGGTTGATGTAGATGCTTACAAATGGTTATGCGAGAGGCCCTCATTCATTGGAGTAAATCACATTTTCGCATATTATCAAAGCGTGATTCTTTAGTGAATAATATTTGTGAGAGTTTTAATGCGTACATATTGGATGCAAGAGATAAGTCGGTCGTTATAACAAAAAAGGAGAGATCGGATAATAAATTATACAAGTTTACTCTCTCCAAAAGCACAAAAAATATTGGAAAAAAACAAAGAGGATGCAGGTTCTTGGATCCCAAGGTGGAACGGGAATGATAAATTCGAAGTTGTAGGCCCTTATGAAGAACAATTGTCTAGATGTCAAAGAGATGACATGTTCATGTAGGAAATGGGATCTAACAGGTATCCCATGCTGCCACACTATTTCAACAATCAATTTTTTACGCGAAGCTCCAGAGTCTTATGTTGATGATTACTTCTCAAAGGATAGATTCTTGAAGACTTATGAAAACATGCTAAATCTAATGAATGGCATAGAGATGTGGCCTAGGACAGGGCACACTGCTGTGGGGCCTCCTAAGTTTAATAGGTCCCCAGGTAGGCCTAAAAAAGCTAGAGGGAGAGTGAAGCCTCATACAAAGAAAGTGAGTGTGATACAAGAAATAAGGGCAGTGTTGGGGTACACACAATGAAAAGGGTAGTGTGGGCAGTTAAAAGGTTAAGTAGTTGAAAAAAGATATGTAATGCTTTTTGGACACAATGTGTATTCAGTTTTGGACACAATGTGTATGGCTTTTTGGACACATTGTATATGCTTTTTTTGAACTGATGTGTGTTTGTCTAATGTGACTTGTTTTAGCCTAGTTTTTATAGATGCTTAAAAGTATACTGGGTTGTTTTGTTTGTAACAAAACATAGGGAAAAAACTCTCCAATAAGCAGCACTAAGGATCATAAAAAACTAACATACATATCACTAGCAAAATGTTAAAACCATAATACATACACCACCCATCAGTTAGTACGTATTCAAAAAGTTACAACTTCTAAATTTTCCCACAAGAATTGTACTTGTATATCCTTTGGTTGATTCCATTGTGGAACGCTCTGATTCGACCTAAATCTTTTGTCATTTTCAATTTCTTCTTCTATGCAACATTTCGAGAATATTGTACGATACAATTATGTGTCACCACCAATAATATTTCTTACTGCCCTATGAGTCGATGACTGATACCATGACCTTGAATACACTTATTTGAAAATTGGTCGTAGAACTCCATTCTTTTTTATTTTTTTCAATGCGCTACAGCGGATTGTCGTAGCTCTAATACCTTCATAATATTTATGTCCTGAGCCCCCTTGCTAGAAGTTATTTATTCTCATGAATCCAAACTTTGATGCAACATTGAGAATTAGCTATTCTTGTACAATGAAGAATGCTTGATTTATAATCTATGAAGGAAGAGGATAATAGAAACTTAATCATAGTTTAAATATTTAATTATGACAAATTTGGTTATGAAATTTGACGTGCAATATGAGACCTTTAATCGACTTTTAATCTAAATTGCAGAATCTAAAATTTTTCAAGGACTAAATTAAAGTATCATTCACCCTTATAAATCCAAGCCAATTTGATTAAAGCTTTCAGGCTAAACTCGAGTTTTACGACTATGACAATTTTTTTAACAGATTTGTCATCGCAGCATTACAAAGTTTCTAGCTTTTGTTACTTGTACAACTGATTTTCTCACATCTGTAGGTGGAACAGATCTATTGAGTTCCATTGTTCAACCAACCGACTGGATGAACAGAAGGACTACTGGAGTTGTACCTCATAACTTGACTAATAGTTGGAAAAATAACTATCAGATAATGAGACCATTGACAAATATGTGAACTATTAAGTAAAATGGACAGCAGAACTTTCTAAGACTATTAAGGAAAATTACTTGGTCTCCTTCATACTGTTGGGGCCCAGACCATCAAGTTCTCATGTCTCAAAATATTTTTATGTTTCTTTTTCTATCAGACTTAACCAAAATAAAGGTCTCAGAGGCTTACTCAATGATCAAGGAGCAGAGGAACAACTGGGAGTACTCAAGACAATGTCTTATACTTAGGTTTTGCTGAAATTGAAGAACATACAGAGGAGCATACTTGAACTAACCACTCAAACTGTGGGCGGATAAAAACAGAAACCCAAGAAGAAAACCAGAAAGAAATCCCTTCTTATGGGCAAAGTTGTATGAATGTTATATGACTTAAACTAGTGGAGAATTATAGAACAAAGATTGCACACACAAAGAAGTTCTTAATGGTGGCAATCAAAAGCGTGTGCAAGCAGATGGCCACCACTTCACGTGACTCTCGGTTTTAAGTTAGTCTAGTACATGTAAACCTGATTATAAATCAGCTAAGACATTGATCGAAGTAGATAAGTAAAATAGTAAACTGCACACTTCAACTAAAATCATATGTGTACAACTGAAGGGTACATTCTGTTTTGCATAATATTCCACCAGAAAGACCAGAACACATAACATAGGCAAGAAGATGGGATCTAACAAACCAAAACATAATATAGAAGAAGGCAAGAAGCTGCAAGGATTTTAAAAGCTAAAAGATTCTGAATGTTACAACTTAAAGTGCAGCTAAATGTGACCGATTCAAAATTATGCACATAAAAATTTGCTAATGGAGGCAATCAAAAGCACACACAAGCAAATGTCGATCACTTCATATGACTCTCAAATTTAAGTCAGTTCAACAATGTAAAGTTCTTCATAAATCATTCCAGAAAATTCAAATAAAACCCAATGTGCACAACCAAAGGGCATGTGTGCTTTTCTGCATATTAGTCCACCAGAAAGACCAATTAAGTTGAAGTTAGAATTGCACAAAGCTGAAACCGCACGAAGAATATTTACTATCCAAAATTGCAGGCAGCACTTGTTGAAATCCTTTAGGAATTGGCTGGTAGCCGATGAGTAACAAAGTACATGGAGCCAAACTAAATAGTATATGCTTCAAATCAATGTCTAGTAATTGTCCCTACTGTGTACCAATGACAAATATTCACAGTTACTGGTAATCTAACTCTAGCAATCATAAATCCTAATCAGATGGGTTTGGCGGTATCAAGGAAATCGCACTATCTTGTAAAGCCTCTTCCTGATCACCATTCGACAGCTCTTCCTGATCACCATGCAGCAGTTCAGCAAGGAATTCCCTAGCGATACCGTCCCAATTTGTATTATCCGGCATAAATAGGTCAGTGTAATCCCATGTTTCCAGAGCAGGCAAGCAACATTCTTCTGATATTGGAGACTCTGCTGCACAAGACATGATATTACTTTGTATTTGACATTCAAATCCGGTTCTTCCACCACAATATAAAGCACCCGTAGCACCTGATTCTGGTGCTACTGATGCATCTGTGATGGATCCACAGTGTGCAACTGGTGTTGTGCCCATGTTTTTATTACGGCTCATGTATTCCTCATACTGATATTCTTCAAGTTGGGCCAGTGAAAGGCTCCATTCTATCGGCTCATTGTTGATTGTCTGCTGGGGAATAGTTTCACTATCATATTCTGCTAAGGCAGCCATGGTACTATTTGGCACTTGAAATTTTGCAGACCCGTCTCGTCCAGAATATAATGCACCAAATTCAGGGGTCACTGCCATGCTCACATATTGTTGATATGGATATCCTTCAAACTGGGCAACAGGGACACCCAATGCAATCGGCTCGTATGGTAGCGACGGAGCAGCTTCATAATGATGATGATCTTCCGCTAATATGGCAAACAAGTCACCCTCTATTAGTTCTTGAAAGTTGTCCTGTGACTGTGAGTGATTCGTTTGTGGTGGTTTCTTCTTCTTGATGCAGCAAAGAACATAGTCTTTGAACAAAACTCTTCCACTGTTCAATGTAGAGTCAGGAAGGCTATACTCAGTCATGTTGTATCCGAGTTTGGCCCTGGTCTTTGTGATCTCGTAAACAAAGTTTCTCTTCCATCCGATTATAGTGTTCTTCTTCTGTGGATCCAATACAGGACTCGCCTTATCGGAACCCCTCCACGTACACTTCCCGGTTGCCACCGTGCGTTTAATTCGCTGGCTGCTCATCTTCTTCAACTTTGTAAACACATAAACAACTCTCTCTTCTGATCCTGTTTGAAATAGACTCATCGGCTCAATGTCACCATATACGTCACACTCGTTCACAACACTTTGACATGGCAATTGACGTCCCAATACTTTCAATGAAAGATAAAGCATCAAGTCTTTCTCCGAAGGGTGGAAACGGTAACCGTTCCACATATTTTCCATCCCCAGATTTACTATAAACTAAGGCCACAACACAAACAAAATAAATCGAACCGAAATAGAAAAACAAAACACACAAATTTAGATTGTTCGGCTTAACAAGAAAGTCTATGTTCAGAAAATATAGAGGGTAAGATTTAACAAAGTCGTTACCTAATGGAGATACTTAGTCCATCTATATATAATTCATGAACTATAGAATTTGATTCCAACATAAATACCTAGTGTCAATCAGAAAGATTCTCCACACCGCCAAAGTAACGGGACATTCCAAGAAGATTCAGTTGAAGCCTCAGGACACAAAGTAAACATGCAGAGTATCAACAGGAAGTGGCCTTCGAGGAAGATTACACTGGGTACGCTATCTACTTGTTTACCGCCATGAAATAATCCACATTGCACCCATGTTCAAAATCAATTAAGGAACACAAACGGAAACCTTCATCCAAATCTGCCAATGGCCCCCCTCAAGTTTTTAAAATTATATATTATGCCTCTAAATAATTTTTTGATTATATTTTTCATGCCTCTCAAAATTTGAAAACTATATTTTATACTCACATTATGATCTGAGTACATTGAGTCATAACCATTCAAATTGTTTTATTTTGCATAAATCATTAAATTTTAGTCTTGCACATATGGAAAGAATTTTAATTATTTTGAATAGTGCAATTTAATCAAATCAATAGTTTGGGTGTAAAATAAAATCAACGTACAATTTTAGAAAAAAAAAATATAATGCACCCCTTTCTTTGCTACTAAAATATAGCACACCCAAGTAAGGGTGTCCATAGGTCGGGCCGGGCCTGGGTGATATTGGCCCAAGTTCTTACGCAAGTGAGTAATCGGTCGGGCCAGGCTGGACTTGAGTAGGGGTAAGCCACCCGCGGCCCAACCCGCGAGCTTATTAGGCGTGATTGCTGGGCGGGCTTACTCGCGTATTTTTTTATATACAACTTCATTTAAAAATAATTAATATTTTTGTAATTTAATATTTGTGTGAATTATAATTTTGAATTAAAAATAGAGTCAAAATAGATAAAAATAAAATAATAAATAATTTTATTTTTAATTAAGGGATGAACTACATCCAAATTTAGTTGACAACTACTCACTTATCTATCATTTGCATTAATTTACCCTTTAAAACTTAGATGCTTAATACATGAAAAATAAAATAATACATTGTTTATTGTATCTAAAATTTTAAAACTTCAAATTTCGATATTAGGAAACTTATTTCAAAGTTTTAAATTTAATGGTCTAAAAAGTATAACTTTTTTTTAAATGAAGAGTGGGCGGGCTATGAGGGCGACTTGGGCTTGGCGGGCGGACTCTTGGGCCGGTCAATGGGTTTGAGGACAAACCCAAGCCTTTTTTTTAAAGATATTGGGTTCGGACCGTGGCGGGCCAACTATCGGAGCTATCAAATTTCGGGCCTATTTTTTTGGGTCGAGTAATGGGACTCGTGGGTTACCTAGCCCATGGCAACCCCTACGCCCAAGTAGTACATTTAAGAGATTCAAAAATGGTAAACAACATGAAGTGGATATATCTAGTTTCTCTCTCATCATATTTTCCAAAAGTATGATAAAATCTAGTTATAGTCGAGTGGTTACGTGATAAAAGTATGTTAAAATTATTGATTTTTTGATAAATTGATCAATTTTTTTAACGTTTATTAATTTGGTGAAGATTTATCGATTTTATTGAAAATGGGTATATTACAATGTATCATGTGGAATTAATTTTAATATATTTTATATGTCTTAAAATTTGTCATTAACAATAACTCATTAGTAACTCACATTAAAAAAAATCAAGTTATGTAACTATTTAGCCCCCGTTATGATAAAATCTTAGTTCCGCTCTTGTATAAAGAGATGCATCAACAAACAAGGAGAAGGCTCCATTCTAGGCATCCTAATTTTCTAGAATTTTCAGTTTTTAATTACTAAAAACTTATCTGGCTTCACATTATTATTAGCTTGTTTTTATTTTTTGTAATGTTTATATCTCTAATTATATAACTCATATTTTTTGCAATGTTTAGTTTTTTTAGTTACAGAACTCATTATAACAGCTAGACAGTTATTTTTTTTCTCACAATCCATGTTTTTCGAGTTATTTACCAAAGTACTATTCTTTATAAATAAGTATCCCAAATATTGCACTTAGCAGAGTCAACAAACTCGCTTTTGTTAAAAAACAAAGTAAATAATCCAGTTTTTGTTGAAATATAGGTGGGGGGAGAACACAAATGGGAAGCGTGGTTAGTAAACATGCGTTAAGTGCTTTTTGAAAAGCATGTTTATTAAACACACTTTTAATACAAAAAATGCAGAATTTCTAGTTGGCCTCTGTTTAAGATCGACCTCGAAAAATCCAATATACACTACTGCATTACCCTGTAATAGCACTAGGATTCAAATCAGGAGAGTCATATTGCTTCAGCAAAATACCCTGCCTGCACAGATCTCCAATACATAGCCACCTGCCAAAAGGAGAAAACTTACAGTGCAGAGACAACTTTCCATCACTAGTTTGAAAGAGCCTTGGTAAAGAGATCAACACATACAAAATGATGAATAGTGAGCACACAATAAAAGACTACCCCACAGCTAGTTAACACTTCTTAACAGTGTAGTATGACCCTATCCCTGTAAATAAGTATATTTTAGACCCTCTAAATAACTCTTCTTAACGGTTTTGACCCTATGTGAATAAGTGAATTTTAGAGCTCGACTTTGTTTGGATATGACTAAATAATTCACTTTCCAAGTTGTGGTGGTGAAAACTTTATGTTCAGTTCTTGCTTTTGAAACATCCAATGCCATGTTCATGATCATCTTTACAGAACTCTTTATTAATTGATTCATGTATAACACAATCTTTGGTAATATAATTTATTTCATGACATTAAAGGTTATAATATTTGTGTATGATCATTATTATATGTTAATTCAATTGCAATAATGGTTATTTAGTAATGTGGATTATGAATTAGATATATCCAAAATATACTTAGTAACTTTAAACGTTAAAATATGAAAAATGTTATGAATTTATAATTTTGTTTATTGTTAATTTATACGTGTTTAAGATTAGAAGAAATGAGTAAGTTGTGACACTTCATGCCTCTCCAACTTAAAGCTGACAACAAATGTCAGCCAAAGTGCTCTATAGAGGCAAAGAATAAGTGACAACCACAAGGAAAATAAATGAGATAAGGCTGATGAAGGGGATGGAGTGGATAGTTTTGTCTCTTGAATTAAAGCAATTAAGGGATGAATATTCCATAGAATTGACATCTGCAAGACTTGCAACCATGATGTCTCAAACATTATAGAACAAAATCTTGCCAAAAAACATTGGAGTGGGTAAGACTTATCATATAGAAGATGCAAATGAGTAGATTGGTGTGAGTTGGTTCACGTATCTAGCCTCTTGGACTTGGGCCTGAATTTGATTTAGTACCCAAAAAATTGATTAAATAAATTTTAATATTAATTTGATAACAATAAAAATTAATTTGATATAATTAAACGAAGTTGAATATAAATTAGACAAAATTAAATGTCAATTTTTGATAAAATTATATATTAATTTACAATGTAAAGTTCATTTTATGTTGAATACTATTTGGTATTTATAGTCAATGCGTTTTTTTTTATTTAAATTAAATGTTATTTGCAAATTAAAAAGTAAGTGGCAAAATATATGTCGTCAGATATATAAAGATTTTGAATTAGTTTCATAAAATAAATAATTGTATAACATGTAATTTTATCTTTATAGAATAAATAATAACAAAAAAACACAGGACAAACAAAAAAAGTGATAATAGTGCGAGAGAGAGAGAGAGTTATATGAGAGATAAGAGTCATGGAATTGTAATAGAAATGAAAGTTCAATTAAGACCATCGAATCAAAATGATCTAAGACGTGAAAAGCTCAAGACAAATAATTTAGCTACTTTATTATATAGATATACACACACACATATATATAATAAAGTAGAACGAATTTGAATTTTGGAAATAAAGAGTGGTTTAGATCGTTTTGTGACCAAAAAAGTATCATCTAACGGACGACGTTATCTCAAGCTGTCTTGAGCTATTGACGTCTCAGATCGTTTTGATCCGAATTACCACATTAACTCTTTTGAAATATTTTTGCTGCTCAAAATTTATAGTTTCCAAAATTTAATTCCCTAACTCAATCCAATCCAACAATTTAATTTCCCTGATTTTATTTCCTATGCTAAAGGATCACTTTTTATATTGAGACATTGATTATCTCTCACACTCTCTTCTTTCATGATTCTCTTTCCAAACTGAGACACATGTCTCCCCAAATTTCTATCCTAATGCAGACGCTCTTCATCTTTACTGTTCATATCATGCACATATCTTTACTAAACATATATATATATAATACAAAAATCAAAGATATACTATATCTACATGTTATATTTAGGGAAAGTTTCATCTAAACGTTATGTAGTTGAGTCTAAATTCAATGACAACCTCTATAACAATAACTTTTATCTCTATCAATAGATAAAATAATGATTTAACTAAATATTTTGTGAAAATACTAACATTACTCTTTATTATGTAAATAGACTAAGATATCATCAATTATTTTCCCATTATATATGCATTAGCCAGTCAACAAACATAATTTCAATCATTATATTATCCTAATTAATTTTTTATTTTAAAGCGTTATATTATATTTTTTTATAATATTAGTTATCATATTATCACTCATTTGGTTACATAATCAAGTTTTTATAATTTTTATATTTTTTTATCATAATCATTTTTATAGTTAAAAATAATTTTTCTAAAATAAAAATTACAATTGATAAGTCAATGTCAAAATCTCATCAATTTCTAATTCTTCTGATATCATATATCTTCCACAACGTCGCTCGACCTCTCCTCACACATTATACTTCATATATAAAATTTAAAATTTAATATTAATTGAATAAATTTGGTCTTAATTTTGATAAATTTAAATATTAATTTAGTTTTAATCTGATAAAATTAAATATTAATTTAGTATTAATTTGATTGAATTTAATGTTAATTAAATAAATTTGAATGTTGTTTTAATAAAATTAAATATTCATTTGATGTTAAATTAAAGAAATAACATTAATTTGATAAGGTTATATTTTAAATTAATAGAATTTAATATTCTATTTAATAAATTAAATAGTTTAATTTAATAAAATTGAATGTCAATTTGATGTTGGTTTGATAAAAATAAATAATAACTTAATATTAAATTAATATTACTAAATGCTAATTTGATAAAATTAAATATCAATTTTGTGTTGATTTGATGAGATGAAATGTTAATTTAGTTTAAATTAAATAAAGAAAATTAATTTGATAAAATTAAATATTAAATTGATCAAAATAAAGGCTAATATAATAGAACTAAAAGGGAATGCATTGAAATTTCAGAATTAAGAGAGGGTGTTGTTAAAATTAGGTTTATTTATAAGGGGTGTGGATAAAATTTACCCTATAAAATACTCGGAGATATTTCTATAAATCAACCATCGTCATTAACGGTGTAACTCGACAATCACTAACAGGGAGTGACAGTGAAATTTCAAAATCGAAATGAGGTGTCATTGAATTAGACTTAACTACATGGGATCTAGATGAAATTTTCCCTTATATCTATACAATTCTATATAATAAAACACATAGAAAGTTGAATTTTATCCCCTATACATTCCTTCCCCCCAAAAAAAAATATTACATCACTCATTTCTATCACATGTTCAATCATTTAATATTTGATTAATTTATAATTTAAAATAATTTTTATTTCAGATATTATCCATACATGATAGTATAGATATGTTAAAAAAAATTATCAAATTACATATTTTGAAAAAATTTTGTCAATATCTTTAAGAAAATAATAGGTAAAGATAAATTTTGAATGATTTAATCAAATAAATGAAGGTAAGAAAAATTATTATTTAATATAGTGATATCAATTTTTTAGGACTCGAATTTTTTGTTCTATCGTGCCTTCAGGCACAGGTTATGACTAGAATATAATATTACGAAGTCACATTATGAAACCTAGTTTCTATTACTCCTACACTAGAGATGGTAGTGGACTAGGTAAAAATGAGTATTCGTCCAAACATGTCCTGTTTGGATCGGAGATAGACTATACGTATTGAATGGTGGACGCACACAGGGATACCCATATAAATCCGTGCGGGGATGAACTGACACTTACCCCCGTCCCCGCCTCTCCCCGCTTTACCCATTATTATTATTTTATATATATATATACACACACATACATGTTGCTGTGAATACAAATCTCTATATTATTGAATGATTTTTTCTTTTGTAAATTATTTTATTTTTTGAATTTTTTTCATGTTTTTGGCTTGTAAAAGTATAGATCTTTGTGTTTTTATGTTGGATTATATTATGTTACATTATGTTGTGTTGCATAATGTTGTGTTAAACTTAAATGGGAGACAAGATTTTAATTATATTATATTGGATTATGTTATAGATAAAGTTTTAATTATATTATGTTGGATTATCTTGTAGATAACAAATTTTTAATTATGTTATGATATTTTATAATTATGTTGGATTATTTAGTATATTAGATTTATTTAGAATTTTGGATTATGTTGACTTGGGCTTGGGCTTGGGTTTGGGTTAGGGCGGGGGCGGGGGTGAAGGCAGGGGACGGGTGTGGTGATTATAAATTTATCCGTGGACGGATATGGGGATGAAAAATATACCCGTTAATGGTGGTGGACCAAGAATAGACAAAGTTTTTTTAAGCAAGTACGAGAATGAAAACTACACCCTCTGCCCCCTCTTTGGTCCACTGTCATCCCTACCTATGCTGTTTTGATACAATATATTGGTACACTTTAAATTTATGTAATTCTTAAATTCTAATTTTTATTACTCGTACACTGTATTAATACATTATATTAGTACATCATAAACACTTTAAACTGTATCAGTATATCAATACAGTGTATAAGTAATATAAACTAATTTTCATAGTGTGCTTTTGTAGTATTATATATATATAATTTTAGTACTTTCTAAAATAAGATAATTAAAATTTCTTAATTTTAGTTGTCATATTTTAAAAGTTTCAAAAAACTTTGAAATATATCCCTAAAAAAATAGAGAGGATTTATTATGGATTTTAATTTTCCTAAATTTTAGGTTTTTATTTATTAGAACTCCTCTTTCTCTTTATTTATATATTTGTGTGTATATATATATATAAAATAAAGTAGAACAAATTTGAATTTTGGAGACAAATAGTGATTTAGATTATTTCGTGACCAAAAAAAAATCATCTAACGGATGATGTTATCTCAAACTGTCTCGATCTATTGATGTCTCAAATCGTTTTGATTCGACATACCACATTAACTCTTTTGAAATATTTTTGTTGCTCAAAATTTATAGTTTCCAAAATTGATATTCCAAAATTTAATTCTCCCAAATCTTTTCCTTAAATCAAGTAAATCTCTCTCTCATTCTTCTGTATCTCTCTCTTACACTTAATTCACACAAAAAATATCAATTTTTCATAATATTTTTCTCTGTATCTTACGAAAATATTAGATAGTGTCTGATTCAAGCAAATACTACATCTCTCTGTAGATAGATAATATATATCACAAAGAGATAATATATTACAAAAATATTCTTCCATATCTTTCTCTGAAGAAAAATTATATGATAAATATTAGATAGATAATATATATCACGAAAATATTCTTCTGTATCTCTCTCTTTCATTCAAACAATGCTACAAACACGAATCATACAAATTCAATAGTCAATTTTATTTTTTTTCATAATCAATAAAATAAAACATCACTTGCAAAAATTATAACTTAACAAAGAAAATATACGTAACATGTAAAATATACAAGATTAAATTCAAGTTATTGGACAACTCAGATATCAAGAGATCTATTTAAAGAAAATATGTATAACATTTAAAATATATAAGATTAAATTCATATACTAACTCAAATCATACAAATTCAATATTTAGTGAACAACACAAAGCAACAAATTTACTAAATAATCTAAATCTAAATACCCGAGAAAAATGATACAAAAATTACAAACGAGAAAAACGATATAAAATTATAAGTAATACTATTAACACGAATCATACAAATTCAATATTTAGTGAACTACACGAAACAACAATCTTTACTAAATAATGTTTAGTTTAAGAAAATATACTAAGAATATAAATAACTGAGAAGAATGATATAAAATTCAAATCACTACTATAAGTTCGAATCATATAAATTCAATAGTCATGTCGTATTTTTTGGAAGTCGGTTAAATTTCTAATAGTTATATTTGATCATTTGACAATATCTACAGACTTAGTTTATTTGTGGGAGTATTGTTTTAATTTTCATTTTATTAGTTATGAATTATGTTATTATTTAGATAAAGTTGATTATGAATGTTAAAATCGTGAATTTTGAATCAAAAATAAAATATTGAATATTGTCAACTGATATATTTTTTCAGTTGTTTGAATTATTATGTTTCAGTAGTTAGAACATAATTTTAGTCACGTAACAATTTAATGTGGAAATATATGTTATACATGTAGGTTGATGTTATAAAAAATATTAGCGGATTTATTTTGTTCGTCTTTTACTACAATGTTGTATTTTATTTTACATTTATGTGTGGGCAAATATTTGTAACTAATTTACGAGTAACATCGTGCCTTCAGGCACGGGTTATTACTAGTATATATATATATAGGAGATGAACAGGCATGGGAGACAAACATATCGGGTAATGTGAAGATAATTAAATGTGGGATTAGTTTCAAAAATTGTTTTTAGGAAACTTATTTAAAAGATATTCAAGTCTTTCTAAATCTTAAGTGGACTTTTTTACAAAACATTTTTTCCTATGTACTTTTTTGTAATTAAGTCTAATTTTGTATACCATCTTCCAATGTACTCTTAAAATAGTCGCCTAGAGATCCAAAAATTTATGGTCTCAATTTAATTTTCAACCTTTAGTTCAATTTCATGTTATGAGGCTTTTGTTGGGATTTCTCACGATTTAAATCCACTAACAAACACACACAATCGAAGAACAAATCAAGAATATAAAGCAATAAGAAACAAGAAAGAACAAGACACAGATTTTACGTGGTTCGGCAATTTGCCTACGTCCACGAAGCTGCAGGGATTTCACTATTGAGAGAGTTGAATACAGAGAGCGGCTGTAACATACACGATTAACCCTAATCACCAAAACAACAGGGTTTATATGTCCTACGCACTGGGCTATATATCGGCCCAAGCCTTCGCTCCATGGACTAAGCCTCAGAAAATTTTCCATTAAAAACCACACAACATTATTTCGGGTCGGGTCATCATCCGGATCACATATACAAACTAGACTACATAAAAAAAAACCAATAGCTTTTTCGAATAGACAAAGTAAAAGGCCTAATATATTTCATAAGTCTATCTAAAGTCTTATGAAAAGATCTAAAATATAACAATTTCATAAGTCTACGTAAACCTTATAAAAAGTCCTAAAATATAACAAATCCTTCTAAAAAAATCTAAAAATAATGACTTATAGTTTTAAAAGTTACAATCCTTTTCGAATCTTTTCACTATTTTTTCCTTCACTCTCACTACTTCTCTTCAACTCTTTCTCTCTCTCGCATTCTCATTGTCTTGCTTTGGTTCTTTGTCATTATTTCTAACTTTCTTGTTTTTGGTTTTTTGTCATTATCTCTAACTTTCTTGTTGTCACTTTAAGTCTTCATCTAATTTATTAATGTGTAAGATCCTGACTTTACAATTGCACCCAATTTATTGTTTGATCCCACTCGATTTCAAAACTCCTGAAAACAAATCACACAACAACTTTTTATAAAATGTCTAATACTTATTAAAAAATTATTATCTTCCTAAAACATTAAATGAACTCAGGAAAAATTGTTGCTTTAGGCCCCAATTTGTGTTGGACCACCCTGGAACATATCACTACTCTATCTCTTGTCGACCTTAATAAATGGCAATCCGCTTGAGAGACATATGCTCAATATCAAAGCTTCTAGTCTTTTTAATTGAAGTCCCAACAAAAGTCAATCACCTTAATACTAGACAAAGGAAAACTCTTGTTGGACAGTCACCTTTGTAAAAGAAAGACTTACCCAATATATCTAATCCCACTATTTTTAACTATTTTTATCCCGACCTCCCAATATATTTAATTCTGTAACTCAATACTCCCACATCTCATCCTTCTTTTGGTTTCTTAGGGATCACTTTTAATATAAATTATTTAACTGATAATATATAGAGTTTTTAGGATCACTTTCTTATCATGCTTCACCAATAAAAACAACTAATTTCCCAATCACATCTCTATTCTATCACCCCTCTCTCTTATTGCTCTCTCAAATCCATTTTCGGCCCAAATTTAATTTTTTTTCTTCATATTAATATATATTTTTTAAAATAAAATTTAGACATATTTAATTATACCAAAAAAATAATTAATTGTACCCACCCTATTGTTATGTTCAGGTGATATCAATTTGGACATACTCCTACCTAAATGATTATATATTTTCGAACAATTTTATTGAGACCTAATTTATGAACCTAATTTATTGTGATATAAAACCTAATAGTGAGTTCCAATATTTAATAAATTTCACTAATTGTGCATTTGGACAACCAATCAGATATGAAGATATAGAAACATGAGGATATAGAGGCAAATTGTGAAATGTTATATTCTCATTGAACGATGAGAGTCCTAAAGTTGTTTGCTAAAAATAGGAAGATATAAATATCTGGTAGAGTTTAACGTTTTGATAGTTACTAAGTACATTAAGTTGTTCGCTAATAATAGGAAGATATAAATATCTTGTAGAGTTTTACGTTTCAATAGTTACTGAGAACATTGGGGATATATCTAATTCGTAATCCGCACTACCAAGTACCCATTAATGCAACTGAATTAACATATAATAATGATCATACACAAATATTATATAACCTTGAATGTCATGAAATAAATTATGAGTAATGCTAGACTGACTAAATTTGAGGACCAAATTTGGTGTTAAAATGACATGACAGTTGATTATTTGAAGTTTTTATTAGGGCTTAAATGACATAACATTAATCAAAGAAGTCAAAGTCAACTGTCATGTCATTTGGATTCTAAATTTGGTCAATCTAGCATTATTGATAAATTATATCACCAAGAACTGTGTTATATATGAATCAATTAATAATGATTTATGTGAAGGTGACAATGAACATGGCACAAGATGTTTCAAAAGCAAGAACTGGACATAAAGTTTTCAAACTATTCAACTGGTTATGTCTTGTTTCAAACAACACATAAAAACGACTTTTGCTTTTCATAAGTCAAATCGTCTCATAGTTATGTCTGGTTTGATCGAATGGTTGAAAATCTATAAAATAAATTAAGGGATGAATATTCCATGTAATTTACATCTTCAAGCGTTATGGAACAAAATCTTGCCAAAAAACATTGGAGCGATTAAGACTTATGATATATAAGACGCAAATAATGACAATGGAAGCAGATTGGTGTGAGTCGGTTCGCATATCAAGTCTCTTAGACTTAGGCCTGAATTTTTGCCTTTTTCTTTGTATCTTTGTCGATCTATTCCCTATTAGATGTTTTAATTCTTTAGACTTTATGGAGAATACTTAGTAGGACCTATAGACATACTAATGATGCACTCCGTGCATTGGACGTGAATAATTTTTGTATATAAAATATTAATAAAAAGTTTTAAGTATATGTATACCTACATTAAATATAATTTCAAGTTTATACAAATTATGTTTTTATTGCTCGTATTATACTATAGAATTCAAAAAATTGTATATTTCCAACAATTCGTTGTTCTAAAAAAAAATAAAAAAAAATTCATTTGTTTAAGTTTCAATGAATTTCAATATTCTAATCAATGCTTATTTTTTAAGGATAATATAGTCAATTAAAAAGTTTCATACATATTAATATTTATACATAGAGAATAGAAAATTAAAATAAATGTTAGGGGTAATTTGGAGATTTAAACACATAAGGATATGATGGTAATTTAGATATTTAATTATAGAAAGACAATAATGTAGTATTTAAAATTTTTTATAAATATAAAATAGTGAATCAAAAGTTTTTCGCTTCTTTTGCTTATATTTGGCAAAAGAACAAGTTGTCACCTCTGGCAGTATAGGAGATCATTAGAAAGTAGTTGTTAATTTTCCTCTAACAATTCTAATGGATTAGCAACTTCAAACTATAATAGAAAAAAAAAAAAAAAGGTAATTCACACAATCTGTAACTGGTATACAATTGACTTGCTTCTCTAATAGCCGTCAGAATTTGGGCTCATGTACAAATTCGACATAAACCAAACCTAAAAGCTTAAGATTAAGTTTAAGCAAAGTGGTTTGTTTCAGACTTTGTATATTAAGTCATACTTATTTTCTTGCGTGGTCGATGTGAGATAGATCATGAGTGTTTGTGTCCCTGACTCCATCACTTGTTGGTTGATACCGAGACAACTCAACCAAGTATTGTATCACGGAGAACATTCCGATCTGATATCGTTCCATATTACGCATAAATTATGAGTTCCATCTAACTCGATTGAGTTATCCAAGATGTCTCTAAGTAAATGCGAGTCATCGTCACAGGGACAGAGTCAGAAAAATTCATAAGGGTGAGCACCTTAATATTTTTATGGGTAAATTTAATCCACACCCATTGTAGATTGACTTAATTTCAGCGACACCTCTTGTCTTTTCTTAAATTTTACTGATACCCTCTATCACTGTTTGTCCGGTAATGGAAGTAACAGAAGTATCTATTTTACCAATTTATCCCTAACCATTCTACAGATTTACATATATAATTTATTAGAATTATAAACTTAAGTGGCCTTCGGTTTGCACGATATATTTGTTTGCAGCCCCGAGTGAAAGCAATTAGCTTAGATTTCCATGAGAATTGATAGAACCCCAAATTGACTTTGATTTAGTATTGGAGCATAAAGTGGCGATACATAGCAAGAACCAATGAACAAGACAATGTATATGATGTTCAATGCACAAGACTTGATCTAAAGCCAGAGACATTGCAATTTGATGTCCATATCATAGACAGGTGGCTGTTTACCAAATTCTGGACTTAAATCTCTTTCCTGTTAAACAAAATATCTAGTAAACAAATGACATCTTTGAACTGAATTTATCGATATTACACAATCCACAAAAAAAAAAAAAAATTCAATTCATGTTCAACAGTTGTATGTCTATCAATCAAAACAATGAACTACTATGCCCACGGAGAATGCTGTGTATTTATACTCGGAAGAAACTTGTACCACTGCCAATCCATTTTTTTTGGTACAGATAAGTGGCAAATCTGTGAACAGAGCCCTGCAACTGAGAAGTGGTTGCATCTAACAATGCATTTGTCTTGCTTTTCCGTTGCTTGAGCACGTTAGTGTGCTGTGACCACCAAGTTGCTCAGGCTGAAAGAATGGCCTCGAGCCAATTCACATAGCCTCTATTTATCTAACGGATCCAAGGCAAACATGAGTCCTATACTCACTCCTGCTTCAGCTAAAAGATTGTGCTTAAATGAGGAACAAAATCAAAGAAAGAAACAAGTTTAGACTGTTGCTTTGGCTAATTATTTTAACCAAGTGAAACTTGCAAGATACGAAAATCATCTGAGACTCCAAAAAAAGCCTTAGTAGAAAAACATGCATTCATCCAGTTGTTAGGGAAGGGATCACCCTGCTTTGTTATGCAACAAATATAAAGGGAAGTCTAGGTTTTAGAAAGCTCAGATTCTAAGATAGGAGGCGAATTCCCTAGGGATGAGAAACGCACTTTTTCTGGCTAAAAGCCTAGAACTCTATCTACCAATCACTCTATATATTATCATTTCATTCCAGAACGCAATAGAGTGGTTATATTCACATTGGATTCTATGGTGCCTAGCATGAAGGAGGCTGTGTTGCAACTCCACCTCAAAGTAGAAAGAAAACTTGAATAATGGCATAATCATTCCAACCATGAACCTGCAACCACTGGAATCACTTAACTGAAAGTCGAACAGAAATAAATTCTATTGTGCTAGATAGATAACTAAAGCATATCAATCAATATTAGCTAATGGATTGTGCAGGTTTAATCAGTGTCTAGGCGCATATTTTCTCGACAACCATTAAAATTGTGTTCAATTACTTCTTTTAAATCACATTTATGATCTTTTATTGTCTTAGTAACTATCCCTAGATTGTACTTGGTAACAAGTTTAACAACTATATCATACTGTCAATGGACCTGAATTAAGTTTCCTAAGTTTTAAGGTGACACCTTTAATACTGAGAAGTGAAGGATCTGGTGTTCCTAGCAGCTGAAACCAGATTAACATTAAAGGCTTCTGGTTATAAGATAATTTTCTCATACCTGTAGGTGGAACAAATCTGTTGAGTTGCAAGGAAGATATGCATAATGGAACTTATGAGGGGATGGACTTCTTATTTAACCAACCGACTGGATGAACAGAAGGACTACTGGAGTTGTGCCTCATAACTTCACTAATAGTGGAAAAATAATTATCAGATAATGAGATCAAATGTGTGAACTATAAAGTAACATGGACAGCAGAACTTTATAAGACTACTAAGAAAAATTACTTGGTCTCCTTGATAAAGTTGGGGCCTAGAACATCAAGTTCTCATGTCTCAAAATATTTTTGTTTCTTTTTCTATCCGACTGAACCAAAATAAAGGTCTCAGAGCTTACTCAATGATCAAGAATCAGAGAAACAACTGGGAGTACGCACGACAATATCTTATACTTAGGTTTTGCTGAAATTGAAGAATATACAGAGGAGCACACTTGAGCTAACCACTCAAACTGTGGGCGGATAAAAACAGAAACCCAAGAAGCAAACCAAAAAGAAATCCCTTCTTATGGGAAAAGTTGTATGAATGTTATATGACTGAAACTCGTGGAGAATTATAGAACAAAGATTGCAAACACAAAGAAGTTCTAAATGGAGGCAATCAAAAGCGCGCGCAAGGAGATGACCACCACTTCACGTGACTCTGGGTTTTAAGTCAGTCTAGTACATGTAAACCTGAATATAAATCAGCTAAGATATTGATAGAAGTAGATAAGTAAAGTAGTCACACTTAAACTAAAATCTTATTACATTCTGTTTTTGCATAATATTCCACCAGAAAGACCAGAACACAAAACATGGGCAAGAAGATGTGATCTTGCAAACCAAAACGTAATATAGAAGAAGGCAAGAAGCTGCAAGAATTTTAAAAGCTAAAGGATTCTGAATGTTACAACTTAAATGCAGCTAAACTTGACCGATTGAAAATTATGCATATAAGAATGTGCTAATGGAGGCAATCAAAAGCACAAGTAAGCAAATGGCAATCACTTCATATGACTCTCAAATTTAAGTTAGTTCAACAATTGTAAACTTCTTCATAAATCATCCAAGAAAATTCAAATAAAACCCTATGTGCACAACCAAAGGGCACGTTTATACTAGTCCTCGTCTTGGGCTGGCTGAGCTTTTTGTGGATGCTGAAGGATATTCAGCAACTCCTTGATCTGTTGGAGGAGACGTTGATTGGCTAGGCGAAAGGCCTCCAATTCGTTGTTAGATGCGGGGTACGCTATGGGGGGATCGACTTCAAGTGTAGTCAAAAAATCATGGGGAGTTTCTTGCTGCCTCCTAGTGGTAGCTTCTTGTTGGTTCTGTAATTGAGGAAGATTTGCTTATCCACTGCTCATGTTGAGTGTAGAAATCATCAATTACTGAAAAAAATCAGTATGTATTTTTTACAGGAAACGGTTTTTCCCATAGACAGCGCCAACTGATGATATTATTAACGCGACTGGACAGAGGTATGAATATAAGGTGCATTGAACAATTCAGTCTGAGCTCCAAGGCTCTAAGGAATTGGGTTTTTTTTGGGATCAAATGATGATTACGCACAGTGTTTATAGTGGTTCACCAACTCGGGAGCTCCGCTCATTCACGTTAAGAGAGTCTCTTGCTCTTGAATCTATTAACAACTGTGTGTGTTTACAGAGAATTTTTTGTAAGGCTACAATGGCTCTCCCCTCCTCGCTCGAGGATTTTGCCTCCTATTTATAGTTAATCTTGGGCTTTGCTTGATCTGGGGCAATATCATCACCCTTCCCTTAATGGTTGCCTCTTATTATGCAACGAGACTTGTGTCTGTTGGGTGATTGACGCCAAGAAAAAAGGACTTGGTGGGATCCAGTTGTCTTTTGCACAAACTTCCTCGAGATATTGACACAGTGAGTTGAGGTCTAAAATCGAGGTCTATAAATAATATAGATGAACTGAGCTCCTGACCTGAGTAGCATGACCTGGGTTACCGAGCTCATCCTTATGTATTTTGTAGTACCATCAGATGCCATATGAGAGCATTCCATAGTTGTATCAACCAATTGTATGGCCATTGACTGATCTACTCAAGGGCCAGGGCGGCCCTGGTCTAGCCATATATATTTGTGAGACATTATGAACATCTATTGTATTGTGTCAATCTTATTACAAACTTTAATTATATTTTTTCTATTAAAATAATTTTACGAAGGTCAATTTTTTATTGTATTAAAACTCTTTTCAATTAGTTTTGATTTGCATATTTATGAATTTTTTTGTTCTATGTTCTTAATATCAAACTGAAATTGAAAACTATTATTTTTGTACGACTGATCGCTTCTATTTTTCTTTGCCCGATGATTATTTTGTTTGAGCTAAGTTTCAATCATATTATTATGTCTACTACTTAAAGTTTTGTTTAATGCTTTGATTTTAATCTTAGACGATAATTTGTATAAAAAAAATCAAAAATTAGATATTGTGAAAAATAAGTTGTAAACGAATGGATGACCAAGAATTTAATTTTACAAAAAGATACTTTTGAATTTATCGCGGAATGCTTTTGAGTATAAAAACTTATAGAGTCAGTTGCAAAAAATATGATTAGTCTCACATTTTTGAAGAATTTTAATTACCAATTTGTATTTTTTTGATCTTTTTATTTGCGTCTTATTGACTTTTGGACTTTTTTGTCAATAAATATTCATATATCGAATATAATATACTAAATATATTTTAATTTTATGGTAAATTTCATCCACACCTCCTAGAGATAGGTCCACCGTCAACGACATTTGTTGTTTTTTCTGAAATTTCACTGTAGTCATTTTTAGTTTATTTTTCCACTTCATTCAAACCCCTGTTGTAACTGACCGTGATTGACAACCTGAAAAGTGTTTATGTCATGCAAATATTTTGGTTAAATATCAAATTTATCCTTCTTGTTCCCCAACAAAGTCCTCCTCCACTGGCCTCCAAGGTCTCTTAGTATCCACCACCCATGCATGTAGACTTAAAGCTGCCATCACCATCATCCAAACAAAATTGAATTTTATAGTCAAACATATCTTCTATTTAATATTTTGGAATGAAACATTATCATAATATTATAATACAAACATTAATATTATAAGCTAATCAATCTCTTGATTAATAAATAATAATATTAATTTATTAATATTAATTAATAAATAATAATCAAATAACTAATTAATAAGAGCTTGAGATGAGATAATGTTCAATGGTCCTCTTAACATATGAACACCCATCTAGAGAATATGAAATTACAATATTTTTAAAAATTACATGTAAGAAAATTTTATTTAGAATTGGTCAAAGGCTAATTTATAAACCAAACATGGTATTGGATTAGATAGGTTAGGGCCAAAACAATCAATGGTATCATATTTCATCACCCTTCTCCATAGGTCTCACAGAAGTACTTATGTGTTATCCAAACACTGAAAATGATAGGATATAGCCATTAAATCCTAACCAATCAGATGATAGGTGAGTTTGAGTTAGATAAAAAATAATATTTTTTTAAATTTCTAATTCATTCTAACCTTGTCATCCAAACACGCCCTTATTTAACAATTAAACGTGGCAATAACAATGATATACCCTCAAATACTAGGAAAAGGACATATACATTCCAATGTGGACGAAAGTTAGGAATATGAATAGGTCCATCTTTGCAAAAAATGTTTGAGGTTTAGATTTGTTATTCTTTAAAGGGACTTGATATAAGTAGTTACATATTTCAGTTGACTTTCTCATTGATAGGTCTCATGGTTTCAAAATCCCCAATCATATGGTTGCTATCAATTTTTAAATTTTTAGTTTTTATGTTCACTCATGTACTAAAACCAGTCATTACTCGTGTTTGAAGGTACTAATAACACAAAAAATTTGTCAAGCTAATGGGGCATCCAATAATGTTTTAAATAAAAGAAATTCAAGGGTTGAAATGAAAAAGAATTATATCACATTAATACAATCCGAGAATCTCCATAAACTTAAACTAGCACTATTACAAAATTATAATGTCATAAATTTCTTTATGACGGCTCTTCTTTCCACCAAATGAGTGTTCATTGTTTCAACCTCTAACTAAATCTAATGAATGGGGTATCTAGTTTTAATAAGAAATATCATTAAGAACACACAATTAAATCATTGATCCAATCAAACGAATTAACCATATTGAATTACAAATCAAATTTTAAAAAAATAGAAAAAAGCTCAACCGAACTAACATTATCTAACGGATCTATTTATAGCTGCAAGGACAAATGATTTAAACTCTCTGTCGTTCTGACTTATGGGATTCTATAGAAATATTCTCACATGACAATTAAACCAAATCAACAAAATAAAAATTGCACTACTTCAAAAAAAAATTGATTTAACTGACATTTTGTCGTTTCAGTGTCTATTTTGCACTATTCAAGCATTCAAAAAAATATCAACATTAGCATGGGGAAAGTGATGCAAATAAGGAAAAAAATATTATAGTTGGTTTTGAATATATATATATATATATATATATATATATATATATATATATATATATATATATATATATATATATATATATTTATTTATTTATTTTTATTTTTTATTTTTTTTGCAATTAGATTCACTTATTTTTTTTATTAGTAATTAGCTTGACTTTGAGTTTTTTAGTTTTTTTTTTAGTACAATTGGTATCACTTATTATTTTTCTATTAGTGATTAGCTTGACTCTGATTTTTTTTTATTTTTTTGGTGCAATTGGTATTACTTGTTACTTTTTTATTGATGGTTAGTTTGACTTTGAATATTTTTGAGTAAAGAAGTCCATTTAGGATCGTCAAGACAAACAATGTTAAGAGAGGGAGTACGAAAGATGGGAGAGTGTGTGTTTAACACAAATATGAGATAGAGAGAGAATTATATGAGAAATGGAATAATGTTTAAAATGTCTGAAAGAGAAAGAGTAGCATACGTATGAGAGTTGGGTGTATAAGATAAATAGGGAGAAAGACTTATATGAGAGATGTAAAAGATATCAACATCCAATTAGGATCGTCGGACTAATAATCCTCAAACAATCTGAGCCGCAAACAGTTAAACAAATCCTGTTGCTTTGGCGGTATGGTATGAAGTTGATTGACACTAGGTATTTATGTTGGAATCAAATTCTATAGTTCATGAATTATATATAGATGGACTAAGTGTCTCCATTAAGTAACAACTTTGTGAAATCTTGCCACTATATTTTGTGAACATAGACTTTCTTGTTAAGCCGAACCATCTAAATTTGTGTGTTTTGTTTTTCTATTCCATTTCGATTTATTTTGTTTGTGTTGTGGCCTGAGTTCATAGTAAGTCTAGGGATGGAAAATATGTGGATCGGTTACCGTTTCCACCCTTCGGAGAAAGACTTGATGCTTTATCTTTCCTTGAAGGTATTGGGACGTCGATTGCCATGTCAAAGTGTCGTGAACGAGTATGATATATATGGTGTCATTGAGCCGATGAATCTATTTCAAACAGGATCAGTAGAGTGAGTTGTAAAAAAACTACATGAGTGATTTTCGGCCTCGATAAAAAAAATGTGAAAAAAACATAATTGATTTTTGGCCTCGGATCAAAACCTCACTAGAGGGAAAAAGAGACTCGGCATATTTGATTAAAATGTGTTGGCTTGTTATCATGATCCATTTGTTTTATGGTCAAGAGTAAATTAGAGGAAAAGTCTTGATTTTAAAACATGGGTATTATGGTTATTTTTTTAGTTCTGTTAATGGCGTTAATTACTTCACTTTGATACATAACTATAAGAAGATAATATGCATAATTTTAAACGTCAAATAAGTAAGGTGCTTCTAACCGAAACTACATGAGAGTAAACAGTGGACTTATGGGTTTGTTTTTTTAAGGAAAGAATGATGTGGGTAAATAGTTGTATTTGTGTTGGAGCGTGAATGTGAATGAAAAAGCGTTAATGAGCAAATATTAACACGGTAAATAGTAAGGGCGGGGCTATTCCCACCCACAAATATCCATTCACACTGTATTAAAATTTTTATTTTCAAATTATTGAGTTCACCCTTTCTATACCAACCACATTTTATCTAAGTTCACTACATGCTATACACACCTTCTATCTTCTTATAACTAGGGTTTCTTTCACTATCTCGTCTAATACACCTTACACAAAATAACTTTCTCGATATAGATTGATAAATAAGATGATTGCACCAATTTCTTTATTTGTACATTATCTAAGTCTATTCTAACTTTGGTCAAAACAACCTCTGTTAGATTAACATGAAGAGCAACAACTTGTGTTGTGAACTACTATAGTATGGACGATAATATAAACTTCTCTTTAAATGGACACAAACTAGATCAAAAAAATCTATTGAGTATACCAACTAAGAATAATTTATATGTACAATTATAAATAATAAACACAAAATTTACAATGCTTTGTTTTTCTTTCTTGTTGCAAATGTATATATATATATATATATATATATATACCCTGAATCAAAAATAATTAAGCTTGACA
This sequence comes from Ilex paraguariensis, assembly GCA_963454935.2. Taxonomy (NCBI): domain Eukaryota; kingdom Viridiplantae; phylum Streptophyta; class Magnoliopsida; order Aquifoliales; family Aquifoliaceae; genus Ilex; species Ilex paraguariensis. Next base: position 401,876 of record CAUOFW020007057.1, on the reverse strand, counting down.
GAATCAAACATGAAATCACATTCCACAAATGAAATCAAATGAAAAGTTAAATTGAGAAGTAATACTAACATGTATTTGGTAGAAGAGATGGTTTTCGATTCTATAGTTATTGGTTATATTGATTTTGATTATGCAGGTGATCTAGATAGGAGTAGATCTCTAACAAATTATGTTTTTACTCTTTTTAAGTGCACCATAAGTTGCGAAGCGATCCTATAGTCTACAGTTATTTTGTCTATGACAGAGACATAATAAATGATAGTATCAAAGGGAGTTAAAGAAGTAATTAAGTTGAGAGGTTTGGTCTATGACTTGGACTTAAAAGAGGAGGTTATTACTGTGTTTTGTGATAGTCAAAGTATAATAATGAACATCGGGATGATACTAGGAAATATGGTCCGAAGAATCTCGATAGTAGTTCTATGAACAATTCTTTGCGGGATTGGAATATTTTGATAGTGGAAATGCCATAAAGCGCGAACCAAGATCCGTGATACGAAAACCAAAATAAGAATAAGGAAGAAAAAGATATCGTGATGTAAGTCAATTATTCCTTTTGACAAAAATCAAATATAACATGAAACAGCCAACCACTTTGACGCTAGATATCACTTCTTTTGTGAGGCTTTTGGCTCAAGGTATTATCAAAGTGAAAAAGGTTGTTACAGCGAAGAACCCAACAGATATGTTGACTAAGCCGGTACTAGTGCTCAAGTTCAAGCATTGCTTGAACTTGATTGGTATTTGCACTATTTGAGTTGCATCCTATGGGGTATTTGGCGAAGGCAACAATCAAGTTAACTTTGGTTGAATGGCTTGATGGAATACAAGCAAGGTGGAGATTTATTATTGAGTGTTGTTGAATGCTGAATTTTTAATTCGCACACTGTTACCCACTGATACGGAATTGAACCAAACTTTTTTAATAACTACACAGAATTATTGTCTGAAAATAAATTAATTTTTAGTTTTACTCTTTCACTTTTTACTTTTAAAATATTTATAAAATATGTATTTATCTAGTAAAAAATTACGATATATCACTACAAGTAATTCGTAACATAAATCATAATCACTTTTACTATATTGTAGTTTATATTTAACAAACATGATAATAAAATTAATTCAAGTTAAATTAATCACTTAAAGCTGTAAATTGTCATAAATTTTAAAAATTACAATTAGGATACAAAATTACAAACCAAGAGTTTAATTGCCTTACAAATTTTTTTTTTTTGGTCTAATTGCCTTACAATTTACTCACACAAATTGAGTATAAAAATTGTGCATGTGATTTTGTGTGTGTGTGTTTGCGTGTGATTTGGGTGTGTGTGTTTTCATGTTAATCTCTATGTGTGAGCAGGAGAAGATAGGAGGAAGAAATGAGAAGAAAACATGTCTGACCTCTTTGACATACGGTAGAGGTTAAGAAGATTGGGGGTTTTGGAGAAAAGAGCACTTTAAAGTTTTAATAGGAATGTGGAACATTTTAGAATAAAATTGTTATATTGAAAAAATTATAAAAGATGGTTTTTCTTAGTGCTTTCAGCTCTCAGAATTAATTAAGAGATCTCTTATTTAATATTTTAGTCTATTTTTAAGGAATATTTAATATACTAATTGATGCACACGTACGTTACGCTGGTAATGATGAACATTAAGGATCATGAAACAAATATTGATAACATTTAAATACTAGAAAAACCATGTCACAAAACATTTCCTTCAAGCTATAGTATTCGCAGATGAATCCAAGTATTGAATTGTCTCGACTAGTAATTATACAATGGCAAGCTTATAATTTTTCTCAAGACAAGCTCGAGTAGCCCGAAATTACATTAATAAATCTAATGGCAGAACTCCTTTTGTTCCTCTAAAATTTGTGTTCAAAGTTTGGTTAGTAAGACCTTTGATGATATAGGCTTGCAAGAGTGTGGGGTCGAGTTGAAGCTCCTAAGTCCTTGCTGGAGTGCTTGTGAAGCTCCAACTGAATATAGGAACAGGCTCGATTATTGAATAAATTGACGAAAATTTTAAATTTAAGAACCAAATAGTTCTTAATTAAATAAATCGAATTCAAATATCACAAAAAATAAAAATAGTATACAACTGAAATATCTTCAATGAGACCCTTTCTATTTTTAAAATTTTTTTATATATTAAAATTTGGGCCTATGAAATTCAATTCGTGATAAATAATTTTTTTTTTTTTACATATTAAAATTTGCGTCGATTAAAACTTATATTTTTCTTACGTATTAAAATTTGAACCTATTAAAAAAAAATTTTAATCATTTCTAATTTGGCTCAAATCAAATTTTAATCAACTCGTGTAGAATTTTAATCAGCCCCCATTTTGATTTTTAAAATTTTAATTGACTCAAATTTTAATCAACTTGAATCGAATTTTAATTAGTAAAAAATATAAATTTTAATCAACTCGAAGAGAATTTTAATCAACGCTAACATCTCATGTAGAGCTCAAACCATCTCAAATTTTAATACACAAAAAAAATTTAATAAGTTCTAATTTTAATATGTTAAAAAAATAAAATTTAATCAGCTTAAATTGAATTTTAATCGGCTAAAATTTTAATATGTAAAAAATTAATTTTAATCAACTCGAATTTTAATACGTAAAAAAATAAATTTTAATCAGCTTGAATTTTAATCAAAAAAGTTGTTTCAGGCCAACAAAAGCTTCAAGTATAAAAATTTCTTGGTTTTACTCATTCTAAGATGGCTTGGACATTTTTAATTCGAACAGGCTGATCCAAACCTATGTAATTCTAATTTGTATAAAAGTTTTCCAATAGTGCGGCAACAGCACATATGAAGACATATATAGATGTAATGAATTTTGAGCACATCAAAATATGATTTACACTGACCCACAACTCTCTCAACGCATAATAGAACATTATAACAATGAAGAGTGGCATGCACAATCGTGTTCAGATGACTAGATTAAGGTTCTATCGAGAAGACCTACAAACAAAAGAGATTTAAAGAATGTTGAAAACAAAAGAGATTTATGGGTTGAATTTGTATTCGAAGAATCTTTATGGGCAGCCCAGCCCCGTTGTGATGAAGTTGATTGACACTAGGTATTTATGTTGGAATCAAATTCTATAGTTCATGAATTATATATAGATGGACTAACTGTCCATTGGGTAACAACTTTGTTTGGAGATTATTTAAAGATGTTGTGCCTACCCACTGTAATCTTCCTCGCTGGCCACTTCCTGTTGAGACTCATCTGCATGTTTACTTTGTGAGGCTCCAACTGTGAATCTTCTTGGAATGTCGGTATGGAGAATCTTTATGGGATGAAGTTGATTGACACTATGTATTTATGTTGGAATCAAATTCTATAGTTCATTAATTATAGAGAGATGGACTAAGTGTCTCCATTGGAGATTCTCTTTAATAGTGATAGAGCAGTGATATTTTCTCTAGTCTTCTTGTTTCAATAACTTTGAGAAATCTTGTCACCATATTTCATTACCATAGACTTGCTCGTTAAGTCGAACCACATAAATTTGTTTCTTTTGTTTTTCTATTTCGTTCCGATTTATTTTGTTTGGGATCTTGATTCATAATAAATCTGGGAATGCAAAATATGCTGACCGGTTACCGTTTCCACCCTACAGAGAAAGAATTATTATTTTATCTTTCGTTGAAGGTATTGGGCCGTCGATTGCCATGTGAAAGTGTCGTGAACGAGTGTGATATATATGGTGACATTGAGCCGATGAATCTATTTCAAACAGGATCAGAAGAGAGAGTTGTTTATGTGTTTACAAAGTTGAAGAAGATGAGCAGCCAGCGGATTAAACGCACGGTGGCAGCCGGGAAGGGTACGTGGAGGGGTTCCGATAAGGCGAGTCATGTACTGGATCCACAAAAGAAGAATACTATAATCGGATGGAAGAGAAACTTTGTTTACGAGATGACAAAGACCAGGGCCAAACTCGGATACAACATGACTGAGTATAGCCTTCCTGACTCTACATTGAACAGTGGAAGAGTTTTGTTTAAAGACTATGTTCTTTGCCGCATCAAGAAGAAGAAACCACCACAAACCAATCACTCACAGTCACAGGACAACTTTGAAGAACTAATAGAGGGTGACTTGTTTGCCATGTTAGCGGAAGATCATTATCATTATGAAGCTGCTCCGTCACTACCATACGAGCAGATTGCATTGGGTGTCCCTGTTGCCCAGTTTGAAGGATGTCCATATCAACAACACATGAGCATGGCAGTGACCCCTGAATTTGGTGCATTATATTCCGGACGAGACGGGTCTGCAGAATTTCAAGTGCCAAATAGTATGATGGCTGCCTTAGCAGAAGATGATAGTGAAGCTATTCCCCAGCAGCCAATCAACAATGAGCCGATTGAATGGAGCCTTTCACTGGCCGAACTTGAAGAATATCAGTATGAGGAATACATGAGCTGTAATAATAACATGGGGACAACACCAGTTGCACAATGTGGATCCATCACAGATGCATCAGTAGCAGCCGAATCAGGTGCTGGTGCTTTATATTGTGGTGGAAGAACCGGATTTGAATGTCAAATACAAAGTAATATCATGCCTTGTGCAGCAGAGTCTCCAATATCAGAAGAATGCTGCTTGCCTGCTCTGGAAACATGGGATTACACTGACCTATTTATGCCGGATAATACAAATTGGGACAGTATTGCTAGGGAATTCCTTACTGAGCTGCTACATGGCAATCAGGAAGAGCTGCCGAATGGTGATCAAGAAGAGGCTTTACAAGCGAGTACGATTTCCATGATACCGCCGAACCCATCTGGTGTCCAGAATTTGAGTAACTGTGGATATTAGGATTTATGATGATAGTTGCCTTGTTTTTCTGTCTTTGGTACACAGTAGGGACAATTAGTAGACTTACATTTGAAGCATGTACTTTTTTAGTTTGGCTTCATGATCTTTGCTACTCATTGGCTGCCAATTCCTAAAGTATTTCAGCAGGTGCTGCCTGCAATTTTGTATGGTCTTTCTGGAGGACTAGTATGCAGAAAAGAATACGTGCCCTTTGGTTATGCACATAGGGTTTTATTTGAATTTTCTTCGATGATTTATGAAGAAGTTTACAATTGTTGAACTGACTTAAATTTGAGAGTCATATGAAGTGATCGCCATTTGCTTACTTGTGCTTTTGATTGCCTCCATTAGCACATTCTTATGTGCATAATTTTCAATCGGTCACGTTTAGCTGCATTTAAGTTGTAACATTCAGAAACCTTTTGCTTTTAAAATCCTTGAAGCTTCTTGCCTTCTTCTATATTATGTTTTGGTTTGCTGGATCCCATCTTCTTGCCAATGTTTTGTGTTCTGGTCTTTCTGGTGGAATATTATGCACAACAGAATGTACCCTTCAGTTGTACACATATGATTTTAGTTGAAGTGTGCAGTTTACTACTTTACTTATCTACTTCTATCAATGTCTTAGCTGATTTATAATCAGGTTTACATGTACTAGACTGACTTAAAACCGAGAGTCACGTGAAGTGGTGGCCATCTGCTTGCACACACTTTTGATTGCCTTCATTAAGAACTTCTTTGTGTGTGCAATCTTTGTTCTATAATTCTCCATGAGTTTCAGTCATACAACATTCATACAAATTTGCCCATAAGAAGGGATTTCTTTCTGGTTTTCTTCTTGGGTTTCTGTTTTTATCCCCCCATGGTTTGAGTGGTTAGTTCAAGTATGCTCCTCTGTATGTTCTTCAATTTCAGCAAAACCTAAGTATAAGACATTGTCATGTGTACTCCCAGTTGTTTCTCTGTTTCTTGATCATTGAGTAAGCTCTGAGACCTTTATTTTGGTTAAGTCTGATAGAAAAAGAAAAAAAAATATTTTGAGACATAAGAACTTGATGTTCTAGGCCCCAAGGTGTTCTAGGCCCCAACATTATCAAGGAGACCAAGTAACTTTTCTTAATAGTCTTATAAAGTTCTGCTGTCCATGTTACTTTATAGTTCACACATTTGATCTCATTATCTGATAGTTATTTTTCCACTATTAGTGAAGTTATGAGGCACAACTCCAGTAGTCCTTCTGTTCATCCAGTCGGTTGGTTAAATAAGAAGTCCATCCCCTCACAAGTTCCATTATGCATCTTCCTTGCAACTCAACAGATTTGTTCCACCTACAGGTGTGAGAAAATTATCTTATAACCAGAAGCTTTTAATGTTAATCTGGTTTCAGCTGCTAGGAACACCAGATCCTTCACTTCTCAGTATTAAAGGTGTCACCGTAAAACTTAGGAAACTTTATTCAGGTCCATTGACAGTATGATGTAGTAGTTAAACTTGTCACCAAGTACAATCTAGGGATAGTTACTAAGACAATAAAAGATCATTAATGTGATTTAAAATTAGTAATTGAACACAATTTTAATGATTGTCGAGAAAATATGCGCCTAGACACTGATTAATCCTGCACCCTCCATTGGCTAATATTGATTGATATGCTTTAGTTATCTACCTAGCACAATAGAATTTATTTCTGTTCAACTTTCAATTAAGTGATTCCAATTGTAGCAGGTTCATGGTTGGAATGATTATGCCATTATTCAAGTTTTCTTTCTACTTTGAGGTGGAGTTACAGCACAGCCTCCTTCATGCTAGGCATGTGCATTTCTCATCCCTAGTGAATTCGCCTCCTATCTTAGAATCTGAGCTTTCTAAAACCTGGACTTCCCTTTATATTTGTTGCATAACAAAGCAGGGCAATCCCTTCCCTAAAAACTGGATGAATGCATGTTTTTCTACTAAGGTTTTTTTTGGAGTCTGATATGATCTTCGTATTGTGCAAGTTTCACTTGGCTAAAATAATTAGCCAAAGCAGCAGTCTAAACTTGTTTCTTTCTTTGATTTTGTTCCTCATATAAGCACGATCTTTTAGCTGAAGCAGGAGTGAGTATAGGACTCATGTTTGCCTTGGATCCGTTAGATAAATAGAGGTTATGTGAATTGGCTCGATGCCATTCTTTCAGCCTGAGCAACTTGGTGGCCGCCGCACACTAACGTGCTCAAGCAATGGAAAAGCAAGACAAATGCATTGTTAGATGCAACCAGTTCTCAGTTGCAGGGGCTCTGTTCACAGATTTGCCACTTATCTGTAAAAAAAATTGGATTGGCAGTGGTACAAGTTGCTTCCGAGTATAAATACACAGTATTCTCTGTGGGCATAGTAGTTCATTGTTTTGATTGATATGCATACAGCTGTTGAAAAGGAATTGAATGTGTTTTTTTATTGTTTTTGGTGGATTGTGTAATATCGATAAATTCAGTTCAAATATGTCATTCGTTTACTTGGCTCGAGGCCATTCTTTCACCCTGAGCAACTTGGTGGCCGCCGCACACTAAGGTGCTCAAGCAATGGAAAAGCAAGACAAATGCATTGTTAGATGCAACCAGTTCTCAGTTGCAGGGGCTCTGTTCACAGATTTGCCACTTATCTGTAAAAAAAATTGGATTGGCAGTGGTACAAGTTGCTTCCGAGTACACAGTATTCTCTGTGGGCATAGTAGTTCATTGTTTTGATTGATATGCATACAGCTGTTGAAAAGGAATTGAATGTGTTTTTTTATTGTTTTTGGTGGATTGTGTAATATCGATAAATTCAGTTCAAATATGTCATTCGTTTACTTGGCTCGAGGCCATTCTTTCACCCTGAGCAACTTGGTGGCCGCCGCACACTAACGTGCTCAAGCAATGGAAAAGCAAGACAAATGCATTGTTAGATGCAACCAGTTCTCAGTTGCAGGGACTCTGTTCACAGATTTGCCACTTATCTGTACAAAAAAATGGATTGGCAGTGGTACAAGTTGCTTCCGAGTATAAATACACAGTATTCTCTGTGGGCATAGTAGCTCATTGTTTTGATTGATATGCATACAGCTGTTGAAAAGGAATTGAATGTGTTTTTTTTTTGTTTTTGGTGGATTGTGTAATATCAATAAATTCAATTCAAAGATGTCATTCGTTTACTTGATATTTTGTTTAACAGGAAAGAGATTTAAGTCCAGAATTTGGTAAACAGCCACTATTCTATGATATGAACATCAAATTGCAGTGTCTCTGGCTTCAGATCAAGTCTTGTGCATTGAACATCGTATAAGGGGCATTCATTGTCTTGTTCATTGGTTCTTGCTATGTGATAACGACTTATGCTCCAACACTAAATCAAGTCAATTTGGGGTTCTATAAATTGTCATGACAATCTAGCTAATGGCTTTCCCTCGGGCTGGAAACAAATATATCAAGCAAATCGAAGGCCACTGAAGTTTGGCTTGAAAGACAAAACTGTTTTTAGCTTCTACCATCATTTTCTATCTTTTTAATAGCTATAAATTGTTGAGAGATAACGTTTCATTAAGCAGACTTGCAGTGGTTGATAATTGAAGAGAGATGCATGATAAACCAAGGTCTGGAAATCATATATCATGCCATGGTTGTTTATTTATCCGTAGCAAAACTAGAGCTCTTTGCGAGCAGTGCTCAGTACAGGAACACTTTTCTTCCAAAGCATACGTAGAAGCTTTCAGGCAATATTATCTCATTTTGGCAATAATAAATGCTAAAATTATAGAGCATATTCAGACAAGATTAGCTTAATTTTGGCCAAAATAGCTATATACTAGATTATACTGGAATCAAAAGACCTCACACATTCACTTTCACTGGTCCCTCGACTTTTTTCAATAGGCATCAGCCATCAGGGTGAGGATCCAGCATTCATAGAATTTCAGATCTCTTTTGTCCCCATCAAGGATACACCCCAAACATCTCCTTAAACCTGTCACAATTTATGACTTCCTTGGGAATTCGCAGTTGGTCTACTTTGTGTTGAGTTAAAAAAAAAATATAAGGCAATGCAAACATTTTTTCTCCGGCAAGTAGATCTAATTTCATTGATGTGTATAATCCTTGATGTATATGACAAGAGTATCCCATGCTTTGGGTAAAAACAACTAACAAAAGCTAGAAACTTTGAAGTGCTGCAATGACAACTCTGTAAACAAATTTGTCGTAGTTGTAAAACTTGAGTTAAGCGTGATGTGGTTCACATATGAGGTGGAACACTTGCTATTTCTTTTTGTTTAATGTTTAGATTCTCTTGAAGCTATATTTTGAAGAGTGAATGCCTCAGAATAATGTCAATTCATTGAGTTGTAGTTTTGCTGGTGAAGATGTCTTTCTTCTTTTTCCATTTTCTTTGTAAATCCAAATTCTTCCTACATTCAAATTCCCAAAAAAAAAAAAAAATCTCAATTCAAGGGGATCTAAATCCTTTTGTATTGCTTCTCTTAAGCATGGTCAGCGTAAGCTGAATCGAATTGGCAGTACTTGCACTTTCATGTCTCTCAGTGTAGTCAAGTCAGCACTGTGTCTTTCTAAGCAGCGAGACTTACACCCATTCGCATTTATCCCTCAAAGATTAAAGACCGATTAAAAGTCTCATATTGCACATTGAATTTTATAACTAAATTTGTCATAATTAAGTCTTTGAGCCGTGATGGAGCCACTCTGACCCTAATTATCTGTTTGCGTTGATTCAAAAGAGTGGTGAAGCCTCGAATTCGGTGTTGATGGTTCTATTATCCTCTTCCTTCATAGATGATAAATCAAGCATTCTTCATTATACAAGAATAGCTAATTCTCAATGTTGCATCAAAATTTGGATTCCTAAGAATAACTAACTTCTACGACCAATTTTCGAAAAAATGTGGTTCAAGATCGTGGTATCAATTCATAGGGCAATAAGAAGCATTATTAGTGATGGCACAAAATTTTTTCGGACCATACTCTCAACATGTTATATTGAAGAAGAAGCTGAAGATGACAAAAGATTGAGATCGTATCAAAGCGTTCCATAATAATTGTATCAACCAATTGCATGGCCATTGGCAGATCTACTTAAGGGCCAGGGAGATCCTGATTTAGCCACATTATTTTAGTTTTTTTTTAGTATATATACAAATATATCTGTAAAACATTATGAACATCTATTGTATTGTGCCAACCTTATTACTTATGTACTTTAATTATACTTTTCTATTAAAATAATTTTACGATAGGTCAATAAATACATGTGTAATCATTTTTATTTTATTAAAACTCTTTTCAATTAGTTTTGGTTTGCATATTTATGAATTTTTTTGTTCTTGGTTTGCATATTTATGAAATTTTTTGTTCTATGTTCTTAATATCAAATTGAAATTGATTTTTGTATGGCTGATCGTTTCTATTTTTCTTTGCCTGATAATTATTTTGTTTGAGCTGAGTTTCAATCGTATTATTATCTCTACTATTTAAATTTTTGTTTAATGCTTTAATTTTAATCTTAGATGATAATTTGTTAAAAAAATTAAAATTAAAATTAAATATTGTGAAAAATAAGTTGCAAAACGAATGGATGATTGAGAATTTGATTGTACAAAAAAAATACTTTTCATAACCTAGAAAATAAATTTATTGTGGAATACTTTCAAATATAAAAACTTATATAGTAAGTTGCAAAAAACATGATTAGTCTCACATTTTTAAAGAATTGTAATTACTAATTAGTCTTTTTTTGATCTTTTTTATTTGCGTGTTATTGACTTTTGGACTTTTTTTGTCAAAAAATATTCATCTTCCCCAACAAATTTATCATTCTTTTAGTGGCGGCGTGATATATTTTAGTGGCAAAATTACCTTAAATTACTACAATAATTATTGTAGCTAAATGTTTCATATTTAGTGTCATTTTTGGTATTGCGGCTAAAAATTTTACTTTCAATGACAATATTGAAATGTCATAGCTAAATTATTTAGCCACCGGGTCTAGTGGCAATAAAAAAATTGTCACTAATACATATAGTGATAATTTTTATACATTTAGCCACGATAATTTCTGCTGCTAAATATCCAATTTCTTGTAGTGAACCACTCACTATACATTTCTATATTTCTGTCTCCAGTCATTAGTTCGATCTTTTGTAAGAACTACTTGTAATAACAAACTAACAAAACAGATCTGTTTAACTTTTGGTCCTTAATAAGATTCAATGTGGAAGGAAAAATTGTTATCTACTACTGGAAAAGAAATTCTTATTAAGGCATTGGTAAAGGCTATTCCAACATATGCAATGTCATGTTTTCGATTGCCTTCTTCTCTATGTATGGAAATCAATAGTATGGTCGCTAACTTTTGGTGGGGATAGAAGAATACATTGGATAGCTTGGGATAAAATGTGTGTTGCAAAATCCTGTGGAGGTATGGGATTTAAATATTTAGGGGCTTTTAATCTTGCTATGTTGGCTAAACAATTTTGGCCACTAGCAAAGCATCCTGACTCTAATTCTAGCCATTTATCAGTCAAGAGTGCTTACCATTTGATTATGATCGTGGTCTTCATGGCACCAAGTAATAGCAATGAGAGATGCTGTGGCAATTTCATTTGGTATCTGAGAATCCCCAATAAAATTAAAATTTTTGTTTGGAGATTATTTAAAGATTATATAATCGGATTGAACAGAAACTTTGTTTACAAGATCACAAAGACCAAGGCCAAACTCGGATACAACATGACTGAGTATAGCCTTCCTGACTCTACATTGAACAGTGGAAGAGTTTTGTTCAAAGACTATGTTCTTTGCCGCATCAAGAAAAAGAAACCACCACAAACCAATCACTCACAGTCACAGGACAACTTTCAACAACTAATAGAGGGTGACTTGTTTGCCATGTTAGCGGAAGATCATTATCATTATGAAGTTGCTCTGTTGCTACCATACGAGCAGATTGTATTGGGTGTCCCTGTTGCCCAGTTTGAAGGATGTCCATATCAACAACACATGAGCACGGCAGTGACCCCTGAATTTGGGGCATTATATTCTTGACGAGATGGGTCTGCAGAATTTCAAGTGCCAAATAGTATCATGGCTGCCTTTAGCAGAAGATGGTAGTGAAGTTGTTCCCCAGCTGGCAATCAACAATGAGCCGAGCCTTTCAGTGGTCCAACTTGAAGGATATCAGTATGAGGAATACATGAGCCGTAATAATAACATGGGGACAACACCAGTTGCGCAATGTGGATCCATCACAGATGCATCAGTGGCACCGGAATTAGGTGCTGGTGCTTTATATTGTGGTGGAAAAATCGGGTTCGAATGTCATATACAAAGTAATGTCATGCCTTGTGCAGCGGAGTCTCCAATATCAGAAGAATGTTGCTTGCCTGCTCTGGAAACATGGGATTACACTGACCTATTTATGCCGGATAATACAAATTGGGATGGTATCGCTAGAGAATTCCTTGCTGAGCTGCTGCATGGTGATCAGGAAGAGCTGCCGAATGGTGATCAGGAAGAGGCTTGCCGAACCCATCTGGTGTCCAAAATCTGACTAACCTATGATTACTAGAGTTAGATTACCAGTAACTGTGAATATTTTTCTTTGGTACACAGTAGGGACAATTACTGACATTGATTTGAAGCAAGTACTTTTTAGCTTGGCTCCATGTAGTTTGTTACTCGTTGGCTGCCAGCCAATTCCTAAAGGATTTCAGCAGGCGCTGCCTGCAATTTTGGATGGTAAATATTCTTTGTAAGGTTTCAGCTTTGTGCAATCCTAACTTCAACTTAATTGGTCTTTCTGGTGGACTAGTATGCAGAAAAGCATACATGCCCTCTGGTTGTGCACATTTGGTTTTATTTGAATTTTCTTGGATGATTTATGAAGAAGTTTACAATTGTTGAACTGACTTAAATTTGAGAGTCATATGAAGTGATCGTCATTTGCTTGTGTTTGTTTTTGATTGCCTCCATTAGCAAATTTTTATGTGCATAATTTTCAATTGGTCACATTTTTAGCTGCACTTAAGTTGTAACCTTCAGAATCTTTTAGCTTTTAAAATCCTTGCAGCTTCTTGCCTCCTTCTATATTATGTTTTGGTTTGTTAGATCCCATCTTCTTGCCTATGTTATGTGTTCTGGTCTTTCCGGTGGAATATTATGCAAAAAAAAGTTATGCCCTTTATATGGTTTTAGTTGAAGTGCACTATTTACTACTTCACTTATCTTAGCTGATTTATATTCAGGTTTACATGTACTAGGCTGACTTAAAACCGAGAGTCACATGAAGTAGTGGCCATCTGCTTGCACAAACTTTTGATTGCCTCCATTAGGAACTTTTTTATGTGTGCAATCTTGGTTCTATAATTCTCCATGAGTTTTAGTCCTATAACATTCATACAGCTTTGCCCATAATAAGGGATTTTTCTCTGGTTTTCTTCTTGGGTTTCTGTTCTTTATCCGCCCGCAGTTTGAGTGGTTAGTTAAAGCATGCTCCTCTGTAAATTCTTCAATTTCAGCAAAACCTAAGTATAAGACTCTGTCGTGCGTACTCCTAGTTGTTTCTCTGATCCTTCATCATTGAGTAAGCTCTGAGAACTTTATTTTGGTTAAGTCTGATAGAAAAAGAAACAAAAATATTTTGAGACATGAGATGATGTTCTAGGACCCAACATTATCAAGGAGACCAAATAATTTTTCTAAATAGTCTCATAACGTTCTTGTTTTTAAAGTAATTGTCTTTGTTCAAATGGTGGTTCAGTTTTTCTTTGGCAGCATTCTCTCTACGGTCTAGTTATTGAGATTGAATCTCTTCGCGACGTGGCACTAGGTGCTCATCAGCATTATGTAAAAACTTATGTGCCCTTTGGTTTGATTGCATACATGGTCTAAGTGTCCTCTTTACTTATTTACTTCTATCAATATCTTAGCTGATTTATGAATAGGTTTACGTCTGTCAGACTAACTTAAATCTGAGAGCCAAATGAAGTGGTAACCGTCCACTGGCCTGTGCCTTTGATTGCTTTCATTAGGAACCAATTTTAGTTCCATAGAATTACCGGTCATGGCTGCATATGGCCCCGTTCTGTAGTATGTTTTTGTTTGCTACGTCTCACCTCTAGATTTGGTGGGAGTTTGTTGTTGGCTATGTTCATCTAGTCTAATATTTATGTCGGTGCTTTTTGAACTAACCCCTAATTAGACTATCTATGCTAATTTAGAACCCCCACTCGTTCTTTAGTGCACTTTTAATTTTTTTGTGTAAAAAAAAAAACCTGCTCATTCTTTGGCTCTCCAGAAAATCTGAGACCTCTCTAGTTTTTAATATTTCAATTATCGACTTTGAATCATCTTAAAATGTACTGGTTGTATATTCAAGTAGCTGCATTACTTACCTTTGTGGTCATCATTTTTATCAGTGTAGCAGAGGTTTCCTCCTACATATATACAAGTTTGCTCATAACGGTGGATTTCTTTCTCGTTTTCTTCTCGCGTTTGCGTTTTTGATTCGCCCACAATTTGGGTTGGCTAGCCAGAGATATGCATGCTCCTAAGGTTATTCAATTCTAGCTTCATAGCACATTGTGCATCTTGGTTTTTTGCATTGATTATGCATATCTTGCTTCCAACTCAATAGATTTCATCGCACTAGTGGTATGGCAAAATTTTCTTCATTAGCCATTAATGTTATTATTGGTTTCAGCTGACAGAGAAAATCAAATCCTTCTCATGGCACTATTGAAGTTGGCATTATAAAACTTGGAGGAACAAAACTTAGGTCCATTGACCTTATGTTAGAGAGGTTAAACTTGTAAACCTGCACCAAGTACAAACCAGGATAGATAATAGGAAGAAAAAAAAAAAAGCTCATATGATCTAAAAGAACTAGCTGAATTACAATTCTAATGATGGTCCAGAAAATTTGCACCGGGACTCTTGACTGATACCGCACCCTCCATCATCCAATATTCGGGAAAGACATCTAATACTCCGTTATCAGCATACTTCTTGTTTATGTACTTGGCACAATGGAATTTGTTTCTGTTCCGATTTCAAATAAGCCATTCCAATTGCAGCAGGTTCACAGTTGGCCTGGTTATGTTTCTTGGTTGAGTTGATTAAAATGATCTTTATTCATGGTGCCATCTCGAGCTTTCTTCCTACTTCAATGTGGAGATGCAACATGGGCTGTCTCGTGCCTGGTGAGTAACTATTGAAATCCCTCTCTCATTTTAAAACATAGGTAGTCCTGTATTTTGAATCTCCATGCTCTTCAGTCTTGTTATTGAGATTAAATCTCTTTGGGATGTGGCACTTGGTGTGCTCGGCAGCATTGCGCAAAAACGTATGTGCCCTTTGGTTTGGTTTCATACATTGTCGAAGTGTGGTCTTTAATTATTTGCTTCTATCAATTGTCTTAGCTGACTTTTGAATAGATTCACTTCTGTAAGAATAACTTAAATCTGAGAGTCAAATGAAGTGGTAACCATACACTTGCCTGTGCCTCTGATTGCTTCCGTTGGGAACCAATTTTAGTTCCATAGAATTACCAGTCAAGGCTGCATATGGCCCTGCTCGTTCTTTGGCTTTCCTGAAAATCTGAGACCTCTCTAGTGTCTCATAATTCAAATATCAACTTTGAGTCATCTTAAAATGTACTGGTTGTATATTCTGGTTACAGCTTTACTGCCTTTTGTGGTCATCATTTTTATTGGTGTAGCACAGGTTTCCTCCCACGTATAAAAGTTTGCTCATAATGGTGGATTTCTTTCTGGTTTTCTTCTTGTGTTTGTGTTTTTGATGCCCCCACAGTTTGAGTTGGCTAGCCAAAGATATGCATGCTCCTATGCTTCTTCAATTCTAGCTTCTTGGCGGATTGTGCATCTTGCTTTTTTTGCATTGATTATACGTATCTTGCTTGGAACTCAACTCATTTCATCGCGCTGTTGGTATGACAAAATTTTCTTCATTAGCCGTTAATGTTATTTTTGGTTTTAGTTGACGGAGAAAATCAAATCCTTCTCATGGTACTATTGAAGATGGCATTATAAAACTTGGAGAAACATAATTTAGGTCCATTGACACAATGTTAGAGAGGTTAAACTTGTAAACCTGCACTAAGTACAAACCAGGATAGAAAATTGGAAGAAAAAAAAAGCTCATATAATCTAAAAGAACTGGCTGAATTACAACACAGATTCAGTGGTTGCTAAGTTGTCTGCCCTTCGATTGGTGCTATTAAATTAAGTTTTGCTGAGTTTGTGTTTGAGTTTGAGTCTGAGGATTTTTCTGGTATTGGTGTTGTTGTTAGGGATTGGAATGGTTCCTTTGTTCAGGGATATTCCCAAAGGATCCAAAGACTTCTTAAACTTGATCATGTGGAGGCATTGGCAACGACAACATCCATTAAATTAGCAGCAAACTCAGGTTATGGAGAAACAGTTCTATAAGGCGATTCGAAGCTAGTTACAGATGCTTTGAAAAAGGGAACTTCGGATTTATCAGAGGAGAAAATTTCTTGATCAAATTAACAATTATATTGATGGGTTTGTTGATTACTCAGTTTCATGGATTCATAGAGATGGGAATTCGGTGGCTACTTATTTAGCTAAGTTTGTGAAAAATTGCATGAGTCCTTGAATTTGGAGAGAGGATTGTCCTGATTTTTTTATTACTTCTCATCCAAAATAATGTACTCTTTTCTACTTAATAAAAATTTTGATCATTCCTATCATTAAAATATTTATTTTAAAAATGTCACTCAATTACCAAAATTTTTAATTGGATTCTAAATAGTCCAATTGATGATGTACTTGAAAATTTGATTATATTAGATTTGTTTTCCAATAAATACAAGGGTTAATTGTTTTTTATCTCCCTATGGTTTCGGCTAGAAATACTTTATCTACTCGGCATTTAAAATTATATAAAACATTACCCACTTGTAGTTATGTACCAAAACTTGGAGAAACAAAACTTAGGTCCATTGACCTTATGTTAGAGAGGTTAAACTTACAAACCTGCACCAAGTACAAACCAGGATGGATAATAGGAAGAAAAAAAAAAGCTCATATGATCTAAAAGAACTAGCTGAATTACAATTCTAATGATGGTCCAGAAAATTTGCACCTGGACTCTTGACCGATACCGACCCTCCATCATCCAATATTCGGGAAGACATCTAAAACTCAGTTATCAGCATACTTCTTGTTTAGGCACTTGGCACAATGGAATTTGTTTCTGTTCCGATTTCAAATAAGCCATTCCAATTGCAGCCGGCTCACAGTTGGCCTGGTTGTGTTTCTTGGTCGAGTTGATTAAAATGATCCTTATTCTTGGTGCCATCTCGAGCTTTCTTCCTACTTCAATGTGGAGATGCAACATGGGCTGTCTCGAAATCCCTCTCTCATTTTAAGTATCTCAATGGTGATAGTCCTGTCTAAGAAGCCAAACCAACAGTATAAAACCTGGACTTCTTTGTATGTGTCCAAACCAATTATCAGACCATACTACATGCATGGTTTTAGCTATTGCCTACTTTAGAGTGTGAGTCAGGTTTGGAACTATAGGGCCTGGTTTCTGATAGATAGTTTTTTCGCAAAATAGCTTGATGTAATTGTTTCAGCTACAGAAAATTGGTGACCAGCTCAAATTAATTAACGCACTCAAGCAATGAAGATCAAGACTTAGACATTCTTAGGCTAATGTATGCAGCTTTGCCGTTGATTTATAAATATTATTTGGATTGGAGGTGTTAAAAATTGCATTGATGTACTAATTTTGAAAAATGCTCCCTTGTTGGTGGCTTCAGTTATTAATGTTATTCCTTGACCTCTACTGAAATAGCAGTTCATTGATCAGTTTGATATATACAACAGGTGAAAATTAATTCAGAGATTTTTTGGTTGATCGAGTATAATATCGATGAATCTAGTTCAAAGAGATCAATGAATCAAGTTCAAAAACCTGTACTTCATGTTTTGTTCAACAGGAAATTGATTAAGGCTCAAAATTTCTGCAATGAGGATGGATTCCAAAGTAAAAGATCAAAAGAGTTTCGGTTTTACCCTTCCACCTATCTAGGAATGGCAGTGGATTGAGGCGGGGGAGGGGGGGGGGGGGAGAGGAGTAGTCTCCACCCCCGTATCTACTTAAAAAAAGTTCGTCCACCTCCGGTCCACTCCGTTAACGGGAAAAGTTTTAATCTCCGTCCCTGTCCCGCCTATTACAATTAATTTATGTGATTTTAAGAAAAAAAATTGTAACAATTAAAGTACTAGTTGTATCACTGTATGCATGTATCACATGATATAATCAAAAACTAATATAAAGAAATAAAAGTTGACATAATTGAGCAAAAACAATAGCAATAATACTAATAAAATTAAAAGTTGGTCTACAACATAATTCATTATAACAACATTCTAGGGGATAAATTTCAATCCATTCCCACATCTATCCCCGCAAGAATTTATACTAGTATCTTTGTATACGTCTACCGTCTAATACGTATGCTCCATCTCCAATTCGAACGAGACAAGTTTGAACGAATCCTCGCTTTTCCTCCGTCCACTAACATCCCTACACTTTTCCCATAAAGAGCTCTATATAAACTAGATGAGATAGGACACATGACAGTTACATTGTTAGGAGAATTGATTGGCTATTCTTGTAGCTCACACAGAACTGTTCCTCAGCTTCTTTCAAGAGACATCAAAATGAGGATCCCACATCCTTTGTTGGTCAGCCCTTCTCATTTTCAAAGAATTATAGAGATGTTTTGTCCCCATCAAGGATAAACCCCAAAAATCTCCCTCAAGCATTTCAGGAAATTGCATGTCTGGTCAACTCTGACATAGACAAAAAAACAGCAAAAGTATATATTTTTATAGGGAAAGTACAGCAAATTTCATTGATGTGTATAATCCTTGATGCATGGAGAATAGGATCCAGAGTTCAAGGTCAAGAAATCGACTATTGACTTAGAAAGCACTGTGACGCATTTGTCAATGCATTGCAAAATAATATCGTGTGGTACGCACAAAATGCCATATGTAAGAAGTAGTTTCACTCGGACTGTATCACAGCATCACGGAATGGTAAGTCAATAACAGTCAATTCAATGATAATCATTCCGATAACAGCCAATTCGATGATAATGACCCAAACAACTTAGACTCAGACTCGACTCAAAGACAACACAAACAACACGGTTGAGTCGCATGAGACTCATTATTTACATGCAATGTAGAATGGCATTGGATCTAAAGGTCCCGAGTTGGATAGGCATCAATTGAATCATATCAGTATGTCCAATACTTTAAAAGATGAGGGGATCCCTTGCCTTGCGTAATGACAATTAACAAAAGCCAGGCAATTTGCAGTGCTGCAATGGCATCTGGAAGGACTACCCTGATTTGAGTACTCCTCGCAGGCTCATCTACAAGTATAAGACTCGACTATAACTGACTATGAACAATTCAGTTCCTGCATTCCAATCCTTTGGGAACACAATTAGAGAGTATCTGATCATATGATTGGTATGTATGCAGATATTAACAATCATTTGAAACAAATTGTCATTGCACACATGTTTAGTGAATCCTTTTTTATTACAGAAATGTGAATAAGCGAGCCTGGTAAAATAAAACACGCCGTCTCTTCATCGCCGAAATGCATTGCCTTCAACTTCTGATTTTCCCTGCAAATAGTGCGTTCTTCTACGAACGCTCTCCTCTATTGTGGAGCTTCCGCCCTTCTCAGCACCATAGATGCTTTTTTGAGCAGCATGTAAGAAATTTTTGCCACCAGCCGTGTGCCCGCGTGTAGCTTCCTGAACATCATTTTCTTCGGCTTTCTTTAGCCGTTTCCATCTTTGCTCTTCATGTAGTTCGGCATCCATTTGCATCTCCCGCAGCATGGTAGCTCTTTCTTCTTCGGAAATTTTAATGGGATGCCGCCGTTTATGATGTGATTCAGTCTGGGGTGGCATATCAGAAGAACCACTTGCTTGACGAAATTGTCTGTCTTCCCTCCTTTTAGCATAATCAGATTCCACCTGCCTTTCTGAATAACGATTTTCACTTTCAGAATTGTCACGATACCTCTTGCTTCTATATTGACTTTCGATTCTTTCATTTGTCCGATCTGACATGGAAGTGGGTCGCCGCTCTTTGTACTTTGAGTCCTTGTCAGTATTCTTTTTTCTTTGAATATCCCTCCCACTTGATTCTTCTATCAAGTTTGGAGCTGCTTTGTACAAAGTTTCGTCATATTTTGAGTGCTTGTGATCACTGGTGTTTCTATGTTTATCCCCTTTAACATCACCATCTTCAGGGTCGGAATGGTGCTTAGATGATGAATTCTTTAACTTCTTGTGGTGA
This sequence comes from Ilex paraguariensis, assembly GCA_963454935.2. NCBI lineage: Eukaryota > Viridiplantae > Streptophyta > Magnoliopsida > Aquifoliales > Aquifoliaceae > Ilex > Ilex paraguariensis. The sequence goes on along the minus strand of CAUOFW020007057.1, from coordinate 381,611 downwards.
TGCTTCTTCCTGTGTTCTTTTCCGTCATGGGACTTCTCCTTGTGCTTCTTTGCTTCAACCTGCAAGCAGCAATTGTTGCACATGACACTGTCAGCAACAGCTTCCATGTGGAAAAGGCATTAGAAAAGGGTGGACTTGTACCACAGCTATAAACAGCACTAAGCCTGCATCCATAGTCTTTCAACTGCATACCCAACCACTACCATTAACATACACGTTTTGTTCAGCCAACCTTAATGCAACCAAAATTATTTCAGTACTTCACTCTTGACATGTGAGAGTCCACAAAGAAGCATATGAATCGACATGGCTGTAATTGATCTCATGTTCTTTTCTGTTTTTTCCAATTCATTCAAATTGGTTACTCTACAGAATGAATCAGTGACTCAAACAAGCAAACCCTAAGCTCTACAATGGCGGCATAATTTGCCTAAAGCAAGTATTCCAAAAGTTCTAAACAAGTACATCTTAATGTTGTTAAAAAATAACAACATAGACACAAAAACTGTAGTAGATTTATCACAAAACTGATAAGCATTGCTTACACCATCACATGAAATACCGAGAGGACGCAGAGGATGAATAAACAAAAGAAATGGAGTATTGAAATAGTGAGAAAGTAACACTAGATTCAGTTCACAAGAATGAGCAGTAGAGCAGAACAGTATTTCAGGAATCCAGCCTAGTCCTTGGTTGACTTGCCAAAGAAGCCAAGATAGCATTCGAAAACAATAGTTAGACCCTCACAGCAGGATTAGCCATCCCTCCACTCAAATGAAGATATGGGAATTCAAACAAACGTTACAGAACCGAATTAAACCGTACAAAAGGGTGCCTCATGATAGCAGATCCCCTTCACAGCCCCCTCCGGAACTCTCAACGGACCTCTTTTCTGTCATTTTGTTAATGGAAGACCAATCATGTAATATTTCTCTCTCACTCTCACAACACAGAGAGAGACACACACAAAAGCACACACTCACGAAGACAAAAATCTCAACCTTAACTGCCTAACACTAGCCCCAAAACTGAGCTCACTCTTTCAATCTTCTTCTCCCCTACATTCTACATAGGCGAGACCATAGATAATGAGATCATGAATACCTCTTGCGTTCCACAAACCGAGGTCGCATGACCCAAAACAGATCACTTGAAGCTCCAACCCCAAATTGTAACCCAAACCCCAAGTCAAATTATGATCCAGTAATCCCAAGTTACTACCCTAGCCCCCAATTGTAGTTCTAAATTGCTATTTCTATTATTTGGTGATCTTTAAACTCGTATTTTGATTTGTGTGAACTTGAATTTTTTTATAATACAAATTTGCAACCACTAACTTTTATTATTTCTTGGATTTTATTTGTCTTCGAACTCTTATCAGAAATATGAAATAAGCATGAGTTAACACTATAATTTCATAGTGACATGATATGGATAAGAGTTACAAAATGAACCACGACCCAAAACAATGTAACAACTAAGTCTACTCCCATCACACCATGTATCGGAAAAAGTACAATACTACATACCGATACCGTACATGTCACTAAGACAATGAAATTTGGTGCTAGCTCCAATATGTCAAAAATATTTCATCTAAGATGCAGATTTCATGAAAAGAAAGACGAAAAAAATCTATCTTTAATCAGATGAAATCTACAAAGAAAAAATCTACCAAAATATAGTGAGAAACACCAGGTCCATAGGAGCAAGCATACTAGCATAGGCTGCATAGCTGCCTGGTTATCAGAACTGTTTATATGGGATCCAAAATCTGAATTTAGGTTTCCTTTGGAAACGTTTTTTGTATAAAAGCAATGTCCACTGCATCACCAATACTTAAACAATTACTCTAGTATGCCAACCATTGTGTCTCCAGATTTTATAGATTGGTTGCCAATTGTAAAATGTCAAAAAAGCTCCAAATAGACTTTCTGTGGGAAGGCAAGGGATCTAAAATCACATAAAATTTGGTCGATTGTGATGCTGTTTATTTCTCCTAAATTAAGAGGTTTTGGTAAACCAAATTCCATGTTTTCAAACAAGCGCCATTAAAGAGTAAGAGGGAGATACACAATTATGCAGGGGATGTTAGAAATGGAAGATCCATAGATGGCCAATCCATTAAGGAGGTAGGGGTTTGCATGGGGGACTGTGGAAAAGTATGAAGAGTAGAGCACTTAGACATCTCGAGGATTATTACAGAATGATATAGTGTTACTAGAAAAACATGGTGGAAAAGTTAATTCCCTGGTTACGATAAAGCCGCGATTCCTACTGAACCCAAAACGTTATGACCTTCATAGATTTGTTATGAGGACTTAAACATCTCTTATTGCATTGGAGATCTACTAGGGATTGTGTTTCCATCCCTCCCAGTTGTTCAGGCAGTGAGACCCCGATAAGTTGGAAAGTATTTGGGTTGTTGATTGGGGGTAGCACACAGGAAAAAGTACAAGGAAGGTGTGCAAAGCAGCCCAATGTTGGGATTGAAGGCTTATATGTAGTACCTTCACCCCTTCTTGTCTCGGGATCTTGAATCCTTTCCTCTTGCCAGTGAAGGAACACTAGCAAGCCGGGAATAGGTTTCAGTATGAACCGGTTCAAAATTGTGAAGTGTCATGCAAAAGGACTCTAGGAAAAGATTCAAAGACATCAAAACAATATTTCTTAATTCCTCCACAACTGAGCTCATGAATGTTCCCTTTAATTCCTCTTGTGAAGTGTTTGGCGGAAGGACTCAAGGAGATATCCAAAGGCATCAAAATATGGGCTCACAAGTTAAAGAAAACAATGTCGAGCTCTATACATACTTAGTTACCTGTCGAAAACTGTTTTGATTCGTGAAAATTAAGAGCTATCATTATTTATCCCATCTTCAAAATATACCCAAACATTGGTTTCAAATCTAACAACTCAGTAATATGAACTTGAACATTCCTATTTAAAGTAAACTCACAGATTTGCGAATTATGGCCATCTGGATTGGGTTGTTCTTTACACGAGCAAGGGCTTCTTGCTCCCGCTGCCGAATTAATAGCAAAGGATCTGAATGGAGTTTCCTCCAAGTATCATTGGCAGATTGTGGCTTCTCCTCAAATAAAGCTCCTGGCACAGCTGGTTGTTGCTGCTGAGAAAATATTACACACCACATATGAAATGTTCAAATAAGGGTCCATTTCAACACAAATGAAAGAATTTTTTATATTAATATCAGTACTTAAGTATTTAGTACTGTCTACTAACAAAATAACCAAATAGGCTATAGTCGAACAGCAAAATCAAATATAATAGTCAAGCAATATCTCAAGCTTTATCTATCTTTGGGTTCGATGTCTTATCCACCTTAGATAGGATTTATATATTAATAATGATAATATTTACTGTTTTCTATCGAAAAAGGATGTAGGAGGGAATGAGATTGACAAAGTAGGGGTCAAGCTACATGTTGGAGTAGGCTTGGGCCTACTGTCGAAAAATAATTAGAAGACTCCGTCTCAGTCATGAAATATCATTAAGAAAATGATTTTAAAAGAAGCCTATAGATTCAATTCTTTCAAGTCTGTGCGCACTGAGATACCCAGCTCAGAATCAACAAGTTTTTTTCTTTTACACATGCTTGAAAATCATTGTAAGGGCTTATGAAAAACTAATTCCTACTTTTTGCAACAAAATACCATCAAGTCCTCTGAATTTACGAATGGATCAAACATTCCAACTTCTTCAAAAATGAACCCAATTAAGTACATGACCCATTAGAATTCTTTTTTATACTTTTAACAAGAAAACCAATATTTTTTAGCTCTAAACATGAAAATTCAGTAAAGCCGGCATTATGTAATGATAATATCATTATATCAATGACAGTAAAAACACCTTTTTTTTGATATTTGAAAACAATTGTATCTGTCATAGCGACTTCAGGGTCATAAAATTGTATACCTACATGCAAATTTCCATCATCTTATAACAAATTTTCTACTTCACTCGCCTAAATTAGCTTTATTAAACTTCCATTTTTTCCTTAGATTGGATTTACAGATAAGATCAAAAAGGCCATCATGGGGGCAATCAATACAATAGTTTTGGTTATAGAAAAGTCCAAAATGACATAACCAGATGATTGTATAACTGATAATGGATTTCAAGCCATGGGGTGAATAGTGTTCCTCAGGATGTGTCCCCTTTCCCTTCTTGCGCACCATGGGAGCATCTAGCTATAAGTTTTTTGTTTTGGCCTTTTGAAACTATAAATACAAACTGGCAATCTTTCAAGAGCATCCTCAAAGCAATTTGTATTTGCTTACTTCATGATTCTGTTCAATTGACACAACAAACCAAATCAAGCTTTTCATCATTGGTGTTCAGAACATTTGCTAACATTTCATTTACTATATTAAAAAAAAACATTTGCTCCTTGCCATTCTCATAGCTTAACTTATGGGATATTTCACTCATTAGTTTCCCAACAATAGGATGAAATATTTATCAATTGAAAATGCAACATGCTAAAGTCTATTTCATGTTTAAAGCTTTATAAACATCTCCCTTGAATTCATGAACTTTGTGAAACACTATCCAGTACTCCAGGCAGCTTGCAGAGGACAATTACAAAATAATTTATCAACATGGATCACAAGACTTGCATAGAACTTTTCCATTTGGCATTCAATCAAGGTCTTGAACAAAGTTCATTTCACACAGTCTACCTGGATAGTAATTGGTTTTGGGATGGTGTCACTGAAACTTTTGAAACAGCATCTAACGAAAATCGTGGCAATTTAAACTTACAAATCGAAACTTTTTTAGAGGAACGAAGCAGTGGATTGTCTCACAACGGGAGAAAAAACAAATTAACGTTCAATTTGATGGGAATAATATAATACCTTGGAGGAAGAAGAGGAGGCTGCCTCGGAATCGGTCTTGGGCAAGGATTCAAGAGCTTTAAATCCACTAGAACTGCCCTTTCCAACAGCTAAGCCAGACTCATACAGGAAATCCAACCTCTCTTGCTTACTGCAGTTATAGAGAATTAAAAAATGGAGGAATTTTAATTTTCTAAACGAAAGAACCATAACCCTAAAAGAATCGGCAAGAAAATAAATTTGTGAAAAAGAGAGTGAGAGAGGGGGCGTACGGAACGAGGCCAGCTTGTTCCTGAAGAAGACGAAACTCGGAGCGCTCTCTCTCCTCCTGGATCTGCTTGCGAAGCTCCTCCAACTTCTTCTGTTCGGCATCGTGTTTCTGCTCAGCCTTCCACACGTTCTCTATGTTCCGAAGACTCCCAGTGTGCCATCCTTTCTTGTTCAGAAACTTTAACGCCATCAATGAAAAAAAAAAAAACCTAATCGATCTACAGAGAGAAAGAGAGAGATGAGAAGTAGATGAGGGCAGTGGCTAGCGCTCTTCTACCGTTGGCTTTCTGCCCGATGGGCCGCCCTCTACCGGATTTGTTGATATTTCAGGGAAGCACCAAATAAAAGAGCTAATTACAAAATGCCCCCTGAACTAGTTTCACTCCGCTCCCTCAAATTTCAATTTCCACAAATTGTGATATTTATCTAAGGGTTAATTACATTTAAGGTCCCTAAAGTATAAAATTTATTTTATTTTGATCTCTAATTTTTTAATTACATCATTTTAGTCCCTGAAATATTAAATATATTTGGCCCGTCAAGTAGACAACATTCAAATTGCTAATAATTTTTAATTATAAACTTATTATGTAATATTTAAATATGAATAAAAAAATAATTTGAATGACTCTCGACTAACTTTTTATCCAAATTTTGATTAAAGAGCTATTCAAATTACACAGTTTTGATCATGAGCTATCCAAATTTTGATCAATAGTTATCCATATTACATTTTTTTGTCAAAAATTACCTAAATTTTGATCAAGAGTTACTCAAATTATTTTTTACTCATATTTAGGTATTACATAACAAATTTATGATCAAAAACTGTTAACAATTTAAATATTATCTGCTTGAGGGTCCACATAAGAATATATTCAATATTTCAGAGACTAAAACAATTCAATTGAAATATTAAAAATTAAAATAAGACAAATTCTATACTTTGAAAATTTTCTAGTTAAATTAACCCTTTATCCAGTGAGACATAAATCTCATGCTCTCTTCCTTTCTAGGAAAGTGAAAGTCGAACAAATACCCCACGCCTGCCAATATTCAGCAAGCAACCCCAATGAATCCCCACCCTTACAAACAACAAACAACACCTTCCCCCTCCTCCTCCTCCCCTACCACACACATATGAAAAGGACAAATTGATAATTTGTTGGATTTATATATGGGGTAAAGTTGGTGTGTTGCAAGTAACTAGGGAGAAATGTTATTTATGCATGGCTTTGGTGGTTATTACAACACGTGTTTTGATGGTTTTATCAATAAATTGAGTCGATATATCGTAGGATTGCAATGGAAAATCTTCTGCTCGGAGTTTGGTTCTTTGAGTGCAGAAATAGTTAGCTTTAGTTCTGTCAAAGGAAACTTAAAGTAAGGGATCAACATAGTCCCAATAGAACCATCTTTGATACTTAAGTTAGTTCAGCAAGTTTTGTTTAGAATTCCTATTAAAGGTAAGGCATTATTGTAAAGAGAGAGAGAAAGAGAGTTTATTTTTTCTGAAAGTTCCTCCTTAAGCCCTTATTTATGAGGGCTTTTATAGTTAGGGTGGATTGTGATTTTACTTTAAAAGGTAATGATTGAGATTAATCATGTACCGTTAAGTGTGCACAAAGCTAACACCATGCATGAGCCTTCACCATTGACATGTGTTAGCAGTTTTGAAGTCCATGTTTGGTGTCAGGTATGTGATGACAAGTGTCATATTTCTTTTGACTGAAAACATAGAAGTAATGACTAACGCATCTCATTCAGTCTTCTGAGTTGGGGCCATGGAACGATCTCCGACTTTTGACGTATGGACTATATCCATCATGTTTGGTAAAGGCTGTGATGGAGTTGGAGTTGCGGACCCAATTGGGGTAAAGAGAAACGTTAGAAAAAAAGAGTATTAGCAAGGATTAAAGGTACGATGGATGAGATCATAATATTTAAGGGTACTTTAGTCCTTTAGAAAATAATTTATAACATCCTTATTCATCATATTCTTTAGCTTTGGGTCTAACGTTTAGTCAAAATTTTAACTTATTTTTAAGAAGATTGAATTTTTACTTAATGTGACTATTGTCTATTAATAATCAAACACCGTCGGACTCGTAATTCAACAACTTGTAGTGCCCTATTTAGGTTATAGTCCTTTTTGACTCTCATAAAATTAGTAAACAGGGTTTGATCCATAGGGATTCTTAGTATTTTTATTGATAATCTATGGTGTGGGAGGTAAGTCATGACTCGAGTTAGTTTTTGAAAATGCCTGCAATTTTTTAAGTGATAATTCGAGATTTTATGGTCACACCCAGACCGGGTTCCACCGGTTGCCCCCACAAACCTTTTTTTTTTTTAAAAAAAAAAAGACTTTTGATTATCAACCACATTTAAGGTATAATTTATTCATCTTAAACATTAAATAGTATTACCAAAGAGGACTTACAACTCAGCAAGAGCTAGGTCAGTTCATAATCCACAAAAACTAGCGAGGACCGAATCGAAGTGAAGTTACAAGTATAAGGTCAGAAGTCAGAATTCGTTCTTAAAATAGAGGACCAAACCAATCATGTGATAAACTTGCGTGAGTCATAGTCAGAGAAGTTTCTGCAAAGAGGAACACAGCAATTAGCAAATCAGCACTTCACTGCTTGCTTTTTGCCTTCTCACACAGAAATATCTTGTCAGTAAGTCTATATACCTTATTGTTCTCGAAATTTATCACCATCGCCATCAACTTCACACACACACATATATTCAACACAACTCTGGTGCTTTGAACCCTTATTTTATTTTCCAGTAGTATGATCCTATGATTTTGATCTGGGAAACATTGATGTCAATAGCTTGTCAACAACATTGAATTAACCGCATCTGAGTCTAATCTCTTGGAAGTTCTAATCTCCTTAGGCTAATTAGGTTGGAGAGAAACATATTTGCTGATTGTTCTGTGAGTGATTTCATTTCCAGATTCTGATTAATTTGGGTGTAGTGAGGATATTCTTGTAATATTTTTGGGTTTAATAAGGAATTTCTTATCCCCTTTCTCGCATTTTAAGAGTGAGGTGTGAGCATCTCCAATCCTTACCATTTTTCAAATATTTGATGGTGAAATTTCACCCTTACCCTATTTTTTTACTCAAATTTGAATAAGGGTTTGAGTTTTCATCGGAGATTGTCTTATACGAGTCTGCTAGGAGGGAAATCCTCTTTTCAAATCGTTCCAGAGCAAATTCTAGTTCTGTAAAGTACTGTCAGGAGGAAAAACCCTGAATAGCCTTTGAATGAGCAGATTGGTTTGCCTGTCTGCTGATGAAACTGTATACAAACTGAGACCTTCAGCCTGCTACTCAATTCAACAAAGTTTTTACCCTAACTATTTGAGGTCGGCAACATCAATCATATTTCTCCACTTGCTCTATCAAGGGTCATTTTTCGTTAAATAGTAGCTCAAGCCAACTACTATGGATAAATATCTTGCGAAATGCGAGGCACTTCCCAGTCTAATTCACAGTGGGATCTTTTAGTTGGATTTAGGCTTTGTGTATCTCATTGAAGAATTACTTTTTGAAAACCAAGTTCACTCCTACAGAAAACCTCTCTCAGGACTGTTGTTTTGGCTTGTCGGGCACTGGGGCAATGCATACTCTCTGCAATGGTGGAACTAGGAATTTCCTTCAGTATCTCTGGCAATAAATCCATATGCACCCTTTCCCCTTCTGTTACCTGTATGCCCCATGACATCACTTTTATGCACATGCACCCGTCCCCTTCTGTTACCTATAAGTTTGTTTTGAGGTTTTATTTATATCTTTTAGTTGACTCTTTAAATTTAATTACATTGATATTTCTAGTACTATAAAATAAAAAGTTAGGGATTATGGGGAAGGAGGCACTTGATGGACTGCCACTTAAGAGAGAGAATGCCAGCTTTATCTTAGAACTAAAGATTGAGAGTTTGGAGGCTTTTGAGGGCTCATAGGTTTCAATACATCATAGATAGATTCTTTTCAGAATCCATCATGAGGTAATTTTTAACTGGGCTTGATTCTTCCATACATTTTTGCAGCTGCCAAAAGGTGAATTTCCAAATTAGTTGGTTGCTACAACCACATTTGGTTTAATTTTGTGATGATTCCAAGAATCTGTCAACTTGATTTTAGTTAAAAGAATTGATTGCTGAAGTTTTAGTGTCCATTTAAAAATTTAAAAACAAATTGCTTAATTTCCTTTTTTTTTTTTTTTCATTTTTTGTTGTTTGAAAGAATTACCGTAATATTTTATTGATTGATAGCAGCATACTTCATGTTTCTATAGCACCTCTGAAGGGATAGAAACCTATAGAATGGACTCTGGAATGGTAGTACACAGTGGTGGATGCCACTGCAGAAGTGTTAGATGGCAAGTTCAAGCACCACCTAGTGTTGTAGCCTGGCAATGCGACTGCTCTGACTGCTCCATGAGAGGAAACACTCACTTCATCGTCCCATCTGAACGGTTTGAGCTTCTTGGAGATTCCGAAAATTTCCTTACAACTTACACTTTTGGCACTCACATGGCAAAGCACACTTTCTGCAAGGTTTGTGGTATCACCTCCTTCTATATTCCTCGGTCAAACCCTGATGGAATAGCAGTTACATTCAGGTGTGTGGATCCTGGAACACTAACCCATGTTGAGATCAAGCATTTTGATGGGAAGAATTGGGACAAGTCGTATGACCAAACAGGCATCGCTTCAAGTTCAAAGGTGCAGGCAGAAGGATGAAATGTATTTCCACCAGAGGACATCCCTTGTAAGAATGCAGGTTGAAATTTGATGGAAAATACTTATGTTTTATGTGTGATTGCTAATCTGATGCTATTTGCAACAACACACGAAGTTTTGTTAAACAAGGGAGCAACAAAAAAGGGATTAATCTAGAAACCCCAAACTTTGAATATTGAGATGTGTTTTCTCCCTAATTAAACCAGCTGGCATGGTGTTTCGCCGTAGCTATTTTTAAGCAAGTTTTCGTTTTTTTTGTTTTTTTGAATTTCTTGTTGCCGGATGGGTTGGTTCTTATAGATTATAGAGCATGATTCCAAAGAGCTGTAAATAATATGCCCTAGTATACGGACATATGGTTGGTTGCTCCAAATTCTCACCCTTTGACACTCCTAAGTAATGGAATCCTGCAGAATGAACTCTGATGGCGGCACACAATGGTGGCTTCAAATGAAGAGACCAGTGTGCACTTTTTTCTTTATAGATACTTCTGTTATTCTTTACTGATATTACACTCACTCTATTCAAGTGAGTCTTAACTTAAGATTTTGTGTTTGGTGGTGAGTCTAACTTAGATTTTGTGTTGGGTACCGTCATTGGACCCTTCTTGTTATAGCATTTGAAATAATCAAGGAAAAAGTGTATTAGAATGAGTCTCACTAGGATCTATGGTTAGTGATCAAGCGTTGGGAAAATTTAAGTGTGTTATAGTTGATCCAATTTTTTTTTCATAATTAAGTGATATTTTTACTTCTTGCAGAATTCCATTAATTCTTATTGACACATACAATTCTCTATCCAACACATACCCAGTAATTACTAGGTGCACAACTTGTAGTGATGCAGTTTCTCACCCTTGTAAACTGATATTCATTTTTTTTTTATGTCAATTAATAAAAATTGTTACCTATTCTCTGTAGTAATATCTCAATTATTGTTTAATTTTTAGATTTTAATACAATACAAATTTGAAGTGGTTTTAAATAATCCAAAAAAAAAAAAAATTGGCCCACTAAGAGGGTCAGTCCTAACTCCTGGGCCCCTTACGGCAGAGCTTATGGCTATTTTTTAAACTGTCATTATTTATATAAAAACTAGTTATTGTGCTTAAAGGCACGTACTAATAAAAAAATAATAAATAATAAACAATAAACATATTTATATTCACATCTAAAATTAAATCATAAATATAGAGAAGAGATAAATAAATTTAAACATCGATTTTGTAGTGGGAGTGAGAGGTGGTTGGCGACAGTGGTGGTGGTAAGAGACAGTTATGGTTGTGGTGGGTGGCATTAACCATTGATGACGACAACGATGGTGGTGGTGATGGCGACAATGGTGGTGGCGGTGGGGGTGGTGGTGGTGGCAGTGGCAGTGAGGGTGGTGGCAACGGCGACGGTGGTGGTGGCAACGATGACGATGGTGGTGGTGGTCGTGGTGGCAGCGATGACGGTGGTGGTGGCAATGGCAGCGGCAGCGCCGGCGATGATGGTGGTAGAGATAGTGGTGAGACAGCTTCAAATCCTATTTTTTTTTTAAATATTTATGAGAAATAATTTGTAAAAGTACTTTTAAAAAGTAATTCTAAACACGCTCTTAGGGTTCTATTTTTTTTATTAAATTTAAGGTGTTAATATTAGCCGTTAAATTAACTTTAAAATAAAATTTAAAACGATCTCAATCACAAATAGAAAAAGTTATTTTATTTATTTTTAAAAATTTGAATTGTAAGCTACTTTATTATATAGATATTTAACCCACATTTTTCAATTTCAAAGTATTTTGCAAAATATGTTTCAATTTTTTTTGTTAAAAACGTGTTTATAATTTCATAAAAAAATATTTAAAAAGTTTAAGTTTTGAATGTCATTCCTTATATCCATAAGTTTATCTAGGATTCACATTTTTTCAATATATTCTTTATCCTTTTTATTTGTGGATATTATCTATTATTATGTATTAATGAGTATTCCACTTATGGGTAATTCTACCGTATCAGAAAAAAGTTTGGTACTTGTATTGAAGATTACTACTTTTGTAAAGTTAGTATTTTTTTTAGGTCAAGTTACAATTGATTCAAAATAATTCATGATTACAATCAAATTTTGCTGGCCGTTACGAGTTATAATTAAATTTTAAAAATAATAATTTATAGTTGATCATATCTTTTACAATTTTAATTTATATCTCAAAAATTATAATTTAACTTATAAAATTATAAATTGCAATAATTATAAGGTAGAACCCTAATCTTCCCCACTACCCACTTATATGCAATGATTTTTACTTAGATAATTGAATTCATGGTAATAATATATGAAAATAGAGGAAAGTGTATTTTATGGATCTCACTAAATTTATTTCAATAAAAATATATTATTTAAAATTCACAATTAATTAAATGAAATTAAATCCCTTTCAATAAATCTAAGGGTAAATTACACTCAGACCCCTCAAATTTGTCACTTAATCAGTTGGATCCTCTCACATTTAAAATATTATATTTACACCCCTGTAAGTTTGTGTGCTTGTAACAAAGAACCCCCTGTCGTCCGTATCTATTAAAAATCTGTTAAAAAAAATGTTGTCATCTAATACACAATTAGAATTCCCATATTACCCTTTCATTTTGTCCACTGTTAATTCGTTCAAATCATTTAGAGACATAACTTCTAGACTTTTTTTTTTTTTTTTTTTTTGGGACTGTTCAGTTGGACTGTTTTTCTTATCGATTGCAACTGGATTTTTTTAAGCAGATGGACAATGCGGCAGGCTCTATGTGGACCAAGTGTATGTTGGTTCTCTCTTTGCTGCAATAATGCCTTCAACTGAAGACTCACTGGAACTCTTTGTTGTTGTTGCTCAGACAACAGTATTGCTACAACTTCCATAATCAGATGGACTTTCAAATACTAGGGAAAAAAGCATGACTTGTGTTACATATCTACATCACCTTTTTTTTTTTCAAGAAAAGAAAATTTCTATTATGGAAAACTGCCTAAAAATTTGTTAAAACAGAAATTCTATTACACTATAACTGCCAAAAAAATCTGTTACAAAATATAGACAAATTACTGTTATGGCCTTCTACAACTTCACTCCTTTCAGCCACCCAAAGTGCAACTTGAGCAGCAACATAGAACACCACGCAGCACCATTTGACAGCTCTCCAAGCCTCTTCAGCAAAAACAAATCATAGCTCCATGCTTTCAGACTAACAGCTCCAAACTTGCTATAGAAGCAGTCCAGTGCTAGACAACACTTCCCAAAGACAGATTATTAAAGAGACAGTATACCTCTGTTAACAACCTTTTTATCCTTGCAGTAGGCAGTAAGATCTGGTCCCTTTGCAAGAGCATCCTCCCAACAGTTGGCAATGTGCCAGAATCTGAAAAATCAAAAGAATTTTCAGTTTGGACTGCAAATGATGCCAAAAAATCAGCTATGACATTTCACTGTAAGTCTTGAGGTATGTCTCCTTATAATAACATGGATCACAAAAATCCTCAAGGTTTTGCCTCCTATATGCAATGCCAACAGCAACATGCTTGCAAGGTATTCCACTGATGTCTTATACCCTACATTCATAAGTCATTTTACCAATATCAACTATATAATAAAATGATCCATCTGTGATCTGAAATTCATCATGACCAACAAGCAAGAGGGTACATTTTCTAGATTCATGCTTCACAACATTCAACTTCTCCACAGTTTTTGGTGTCACAGAGTTAGGCCAAGTACATGCCTTTTCAAACCTCTTCTTGCAACCTATTCATAAGTTTAGTCCTCAAACTCTCTAGCAAGGTTAGTATAGGTTTTTCTCTCAACTCTCCAATCCAATTGTTAAATGACTCACTCAAATTGTTTGTCACATGGTCACTTTTCACAGAAGTATCAAAGGCATGCCTTGCCCACATTGAGGTAGGCATCCTTTGAAGCCATGCAAATACTGCAGGCTTTACATCCTTAATTCTCTCCATGACATTAATTGAAAATCTTGTGGTGTGTATGCCCTTGCAACATTCCAGAACAATTTCCTTAGAAGTAACTCGAAGAAGGTGGCCCTAAAGTTGTTATAAATGTGCCTACAACAATGTCTACTAAAGGCATGTGGCACAATATGATTTATGGCCTCCTTTCAACCCTGCATAAGTACACAAAAATTACATAAGTAGAATAAAATCATTAGTCAATAATAAGTACATACTAAACTGCAGAAAGAACTACCAGAAAGGTAATAACTCATGTCTATTAGTCACAAAATTCCATAACTTAACCACTTGGAACCCATCCAACATTTCACTAAGCCACTCAAAGAAAAACACCAACTCTCTTTTGTCTCAGATTCCACAACAGCAAACGCAACTGGAAACAAACTATTATTTTCATCTAGTCCAACCGCAGATAAAAGCACACCTTCGTAAGGCCCTTTCAAATGACACCCATCAAAACCTGGAAAAGTCCGACATCCTCTCATGAAAACTTGCCCAAGAGTACAAAATCCAATAAAGATTCTCTTAAAAGATGGAGAAGCAGCCAAATTATGCAACTCGTAATGGATCTTGACAATGCTACCCGGGTTTGTTTGATTCACCAAATGAGCATATGTAAGCAACCTTCCATACGAATCACCATGATTACCTTGAATCCATTCTAGAGCCTTCTTTCTTGCCCTATACAATTGCATACTAGGAGGTTGGACTCCATACTTTTTCAGTTCTTCCCTCATTCCTGACATTGTCACATTAGGATTAGCCTTCAACATATTTATTAGTTTTTTAGCAATCCATGGTGCATTTGCTTCCTTGGGCTTGGTATTCCTAACACAACTATGGATAAAGTTATATGTCTTTACCTTGTAAGTAAGCATATCTGACAAGAGAGAAACATGTATCCTCCAAGGGCACCCCTCAACAGCACAGTGTGTTGTTATCCTCTTCCTTTCATTTTTATCTCTGACCAATGAGAATCCCTTATGAATCACATAATCCCTTAACGCATCTCTAAAGGCATTGATGTTTGGAAATAACATTCCTTTCTCAAATTCAATTTTTTCACCTTCCCCAATGTTGAATATTTTACCATGAAGTGAACCGTCCAAAGGGTCATCCTTATGATCATCATCTTCATCATTAGAATCTACATGTTGGCCACCCTCATCATTTAACTCATAGTCTGATAAAGGTCCACCATCTTTCATATCATCAATATCCATCTCAATATCCAGTAACTCCAAACCACTAAAACTAATATCACTTTCAGTGTGCACACACCATCCATCATCATCACTAAATTTGTACTCTTCATCCTCATACCCAATTTCTTCCTTATCACCATGAATTCCTGCTTTCCTAAAGGGTCGAGGATTAGAAACTTGCACATCTAATGACTGCTAAAACTAAGCATCTTTGATATACAATTGAATTATTGCACACTTGTTGTGTAACTTGAACATCTGTAGGACATTTGCATCCATTCTTATATCAATTTCTTGAGTAGATCCAGGAATAGAACACGTCAATCTTATAGAAGTGTTTATGCTAGAGGGAACATCTTTCAAAGCCACGTCACACACATCATTTAACAGATCCAAATAACAGTACTTCTCAGGGTCGATATTCTTCACAAAAAATTGATTTGCTAAGAAATGCACAACCAGGTCATGATAACAAAAAGCGACCATCCTACACACGAACAAAACAAAACAACTATTTAATGATAACAGTTTGTCAGCTTATAAAAAAACAAAGGCATAAACATTCAATGACATACATACACTGGATTGAAATACAAAAAAAAATTGAAATCCCAATCAATTTGTTTCTGAAAAACCTAGTATCAACTTTTAATGTACCGATTGTTAGTGGCTAAGTTCCTGATGTTCTTTTCAGCAAAATAAAAACCAAAACCCAAGTGATTCCCTAATCAGTACGGAGTACTCAAAAAATCGAAACATAATCAGTATAGTTTTCAAAAAATCTAGACCTAATTAGTACAAACTTTTCAAATAAACGAATAGATAAAATTGAGGTTTAATTGACAATGCCTCCTGATTCTAACTTCAAATTGCATGCTTGTAATTTGGCAGCTTTTCCATTTCATTGTGTCCTCTTTGAAACTATGCCTATAACTCATAACTAATGATTATTCATGCATTAGACGATTTGGGACAAAATGTTTTAGTTAAGTTGAAACAAACAAATTGTTTGGAAAACGAAAATGAACAGCTTTTCCATTTCAAATGGATGAAGAGATTATTTGGAAAAAACAAACAAATTGCTTTTCCATTATTTGAATAGCTTTCCATTATGTGTACCTTTCACCACTTTGGAATCTTCCACCTCCTAGTAATCTTGGATCCACTTGGGAACGCCAGACGCCAAGAACAACAGATACTGGAAGAGTTCTTCTAGTTGAGAAAGTGAGGCCTATAGTGTTGATGGGTGTAAAAAGCGGGAAAGCTTATATACTTAGGTAGAGGGATAGTTCAGTAATTATAAAGGTCTTCAACAATATATAGGGGCATTTTAGGTCTTTTCATTGGTTCCGTTTCCACCGTCAATTAGTCCTCAGCTGCAAGGGGTGTAGATATAATATTTTAAATATGAGGGAGTCAAGTTGATTAAATGACAAACTTGAGAGGGTCTGGATGTAATTTACCCTAAGTCTAAAGGTCGTGGCGTGGCGTACACATAGGATAATATCAATTTCCTTTCATCGTAGCACCTCATATTCATGATTCACAAAAAAATAAAAAAAAATAAAAAATCAAATCTTCTGGAGAGAGAATGGCCTCCGTTCCTTGTTCTGCTCGTCCATCTCAATCCATTCTGGGGTTTCATCGACCAAGTTGCAAGACCAACATACCCTTTATCAATCTCCTCAATCTTGGACCCATATCTCTCTCTATCCCTTTGTCTGTCAGGTACATCTTGCCTTCTTTTTTTCTTGAATGTTGATACTAATTGTTGCTTTTCTTGTTTCTCTAAAAGCAACTTTCATTTGATTACATTTAGTTCACTAGAGGGCAATGACAGAACCTGAAATTTCAAAGTGGGGGATGGGGAATATAAAGTATTGATTGAAATTCTTGAATTATAGAGGAGGAGCTAAATAGAACTAACATAAGATTCATTGGTAAAATTCCCAATTTTTGAGATATTTGGGTGGTGAGTATGCCCCCAAATTATTTATTTATTTTTTTTTTGGGGGGGGGGAGGGAGAGAGATGGGATGCTCCCAAGTCCCAAGGCCCCAAACATAGATTCGCCGCTGCTGTAGGGTCTTCTGAATTCTAGGTTTCAGTGTTGAACTGTAGTTTCATGTTATGACTACTAGTGTGTGTATTGAGCAATGTTGGTTGGTAAAGTTTCATGAAATGGCCAAAAAAAAAAAAAATCAGCTTATAGAAAAATGTGGTGATTTTATTGTCAATGGGTTCTTAAATGATACGTAAGCAAAGGACATTAGCCAGTTGGTCCATGTGAACTGAGGGCGTCCTATATTGGTCCCATTTGCTTCGTTGAGACCATTTGCACCATTGTCAAAGGAGGAGACCCCACGTGCTCACATATTCTCTATGCATAAAGAAGTTTATTAGTTAAGTCTGGTCTGATAGTTGAAGTTCTTGTTAACAAACAATCACTATAAATATTCCTCTTGTTAGGATTGACATTAAGTTATCTTAGAGGTAAATTGGATAACTATGTAATATTTGGTGTTACTTTGTACAGGTTGCTCACTTTACAAATTGCACCAGTCACTCAATTCTGTAATTGATATTGCCTAATGTTTTCCGGAAATGTATTGATTGTGATCCATGCTGTTCTTAGATATCAAGTTGTATTCTCAATCCTTGTAATTGTTGCAGATCTTTCTTCTCTATGATGTTGATTGTGGATTAATACAAGTAGGGCAGGTTGCAAGAGATTTCAAAATTGTTTGAATCAGCCTAGATATTAGCAGCTAGGGCAATTAAACAAGCCAAGCAGTTCAATGCTCAGCTTCGGCTCAACCTAGTTTTGGTTCAGTTAGACTCCTAGAAATTACAAAATAAAACGAATTTGATTAGATTTCTAAGTTTGTTTTATAAAGGAGCTAAATCCAATTAACGTGTGGTTCGATCAGAGTAGGCTCGACTTTGCTCAAATAGGTTNGCTAAATCCAATTAACGTGTGGTTCGATCAGAGTAGGCTCGACTTTGCTCAAATAGGTTCTTTTTTATAAACAATTTAATTTTGTTTTCAGACAATCTATTTTTAATATATGAACCATTTCAAAATTCAAATTCCCAGTTAACTTCAGATCATATAAATATATGTATCCTCTTTTCTCAAATAGATTACTTAAAAATTTGAACTTCTAGTGTTTGTTCTCGTGGTTGGTCATACGGATTTTAGAAGATTTTTTCTGGGAAAGTGATCATTCTATATTTCATTGTTAAGTTCTGGTGTTTAATTTTTAAATTTGTTTGATGAGAAATTGATTAGATTTCAGCCGAGTTCGGCTTGAATACTTACAAGCTTCTGCTAAACCGAACTAGTGCGAGAATCTAAGCTCGATTACCGAGTTTAGCCAATCCCACTTGAGCCGGATTTGAGTATATTCAAGATCAATAAGCTCAACTTGTTTAGTATTTTTTTTTCAGTAGCTTAGATCTGGTAAACGAATAAATCAAACTTCTTCTGAGAGTTACTTAAAATAATAATGAAATTTGTAGAGTGACAGTGACATCAAACAGCTTGCCACATTGGACTTTGCATGCAATTTGTGAGCCTACAGTGCCCGACAAACCAACTTCGCTTGCCCTAGCTTCTTCTTTCTTTCTTTTTTTCCATTTCATTAAACATTGTTGGGCTCATCCCATAGTTTCTATGTGCACAGATCATGGAATATGTAATACCATTTCAATGTTTACATGCATGCTGTTACCTTGTTCAATAAATTATTTTTGGTGTAATGTCTAATATTATCCATTTGTGGGTTTACGTGATGATTGTATCCTCAAACTTATTAATATTATTTCAATAGGCAAAAAAACTCATTAATTTGGTTACCTTCAGGTTGAAAACGTCTGTCAGATTGCAAGTAAGGCAAAATTCGCTTCCTGTATTTACTTCAAACACTAACCCTGTGGAGGAATCGGATGGGTCTAAGATCAGTGATGCTGCTCAAGGTCCACCATTCCTCACTATCTTGGCTGGTTTCTTAGTCTTTTCTATCATTGTTTGGATCGTTGGATCCATTGTAATGTGGCTGATTAGTCTAATTTTCCATGTGCCTCCATCTAAATAAGGTGGTTTTGTACTGGAATTTCACCACTTTGTGAAAAAATGCTTGAACTGCGACCTTGTTGTCCTAGATCCTAATCGGCAATCATGGTCAAACACAAGATGACCTGTGCTGTATTATATAGAATATTTAGACTTTTCGATGAACAGTCCCCTGGTCAGACTGGGGTCCTTTGCACTGTGTTAAGAGACCGTTAGATGATCTGTGAGATTGTTGAGTGCCAGAAGCATCTGTTTCGATTATAGATTCTAGCTGACATTGTTGTGGATACCATTTGTGTTTTTGAAACGAANAAAATATATATATATATATATATTTTAATAATCTCTTGGAGTCAGGTAATGAATGATTTATTTCTCGTGAATATTTATAGTAATTTACTTGTAATTTATTATACTTTTCTTATTAATGTTAAATTCCTGATTCCTCCTGTTGTTGATTTTTTATTCTCAGCAGGAGGGCATTATCATGAAATGAACGAGGAATAGTAGCTTGACTTTATGGATATTTGTCCAGATGCATTGCAGGGGTCGACAGATTTGGACTTCACAGCATTACTTTGATGTGTGTGTCAGTGTGTGTGATTTATTCAGTTAGATAGATCAGCCAAATTTACCCCAAAAAAAAAGGGTAAAAAGGAAAGAAAATTTTATTTGCCCTTGCAGAGAGTGTTAGCATATTTGTAAGTCTACGATACCAAAAAAATAAAAATAATTGATATTATACAATTATTATAAATTTTGTGATTTTTTTTTAAACAATTTTTTGAATGTAATTTATAATTTTTGTGATAACTTAAAATAGATCCTAAAAATGTTAGGATCAATGATAGTCATTTAATAGTTAGTGAGAGTTTGTGGAATCTATTGATCCTATGATCGGAGATTCAAAATTTAGTAAAAAATTTGATGAATGTAAAATTGTTCCGTAAGTAATGTTTAAATAAACTCGTACCGATTTATTTATTCGAGGGACTTACAAGATCACTTGAATATCACTCAAATCTGTTTAGACTAACTTCTTTTTTCAGTTTTCCAAGGTATCCCCAGGCTTCGCCCAGGACTAATCCTCCGAGATACGGTTGGGCATCGAAGGGGGGACTTCTCCCAAGAAGGTGTGTTGCATCCACAAGGGCTAACTTCAACCCTATCGGGTCATCCTAGTGTGTTAAAAAATAGTTAGGCCAAGTCCCATCCCATAATATCCCCTTGGATAGTGCTATGGTACTAAAAAAAATTTTGATATCATACCTCTAAATAATTTTAAGCCTTTGATCTTTCTTTAATTTATCCTTAACCATTGATTATTAAAATAATAAATTAATGTGAAATAATAAAATAAATAATTTGTCCGCATTGTCAAGTTTTCATTAGAAGAAAAAAAATGATGTACGATATTAAAAAATTATTTTTTAGTATTATAATTAACCCTATCCTTTCACAGATGAGCTTGTTTGACTATGGTTAACNGCTTGTTTGGCTATGGTTAAACTCAGGCAAGAGTCAATAATGTCAATTATTGTAGTTTGTCTCTGATCAAAAGTCACGCAAGAGTCAAAAATGTCAATAGAGAAGCTCATTAGTCATTGTCATAGTGATCAGTTTTATACCATTAACATCTGTTGCTTTTTTGACGGAAATTTATCATTTTTCGCCCCACCACCAAACTATATGATTTTTTTTTATTTTGTCCCGACTCGTTGGTAACTTTCATTCAAAAAAATAGTGAAAGTTTGTGTATTGGGCAATGTGAAATAATTCAATTAATTGTGGGGAAAATGTCAAAAATTGAATAGTTTAAGGGGTAAATTGAAATCAAGTCCATAGTTAAGGGGGTCAAAATATAGTTTGCCCAAATATTACTTAATAACTCAGCATCATTATAGTAGTGTTTTCTTGGGCAAATAAATAAACTTGCTTTATTTAGTCACTCTTTGTTTCTAAGCAATTTAAGCCATGATGTGTTCCCTGCGATTGTTATCGATGGGACATTTTCAAATACTCTAAAATGAAGATATGTGTCCTCGACATTAGTAAATTCTTATTACTGTAATTACGACACGTACTCGTCGGATCACAAGTCCCTTTTTTCCCGAAGTACTGTTTATAGGGATCAATGACACCCAGTACGTTACGTACCGACACGTATCCCTCGAGCAGATATGGGATACATCGGTCCCTACATGTACCACTACCATCGGTACAGAGATGTACCCGTCCAGGATGGCGTTCTCTGCTCCTGCAGAGGCTATTGATGTACAGGTCACTAGCCTAGGCTAGGCTAGGTTAGCCATCATAACCTTGTCTTACACAATTAGTGTCAGAAGGCACAGGAAGGCAGAAGACACAGTCAATGGGGAATGGGCGCGTGGCATATTGTGTCATATCAAAGACAAAAAGACCTGATACCCTTGCTGACACACGACTTGAGAAAGCAAGCATTTAATTAGACCATTCCGTTGATGAGACAACATTTAATGCGGTAAGGCTCGGAAGAGAAAGGTAATAAATGTCTCTGAGACTGAGCATTTATTACACCCTTGCCGAGAGGAGCTCATTAAACATTCGGAAGGCTGATGACGCAGCATTAGTTGCTCGGGGTCCCGAGCAGTTAAGAGAGAAGACATTCCTCATAGGAATCAATTTGCACGTTGCCCGTATCTAATGATCACCTACTGACCACACTAACAGCAATCAGGAGTTTTTGATGTATAAATACTCCTCGCAAAAGGCAAGACGGTATGCAACAGAAAAACCTTTTCTCAAATCTATACTCAGTGTTTTCTTCTTCCCCTTTCTCAAAAACTGACTTGATCGTCGGAGGGGATACGCCAAAAAATACTCCGACGCCCTTCTAACTTATTTTTCTCTGTTCCAGGAACATCCCTCAGCCTTACTGGACCACTCCTTTGATCCACGAAAGTCACTCATTATCTTTCCAGGCCATCAACAGATCTCAGCATGTTCCAAATAGCTANATTATTCATGCATTAGACGATTTGGGACAAAATGTTTTAGTTAAGTTGAAACAAACAGATTGTTTGGAAAACGAAAATGAACAACTTTTCCATTTCAAATGGATGAAGAGATTATTTGGAAAAAACAAACAAATTGTTTTTCCATTATTTGAATAGCTTTTCCATTATGTGTACCTTTCACCATNTCTCAGCATGTTCCAAATAGCTAGGTTGACCGTTTGATTGACTGACTCGAGTTCACCACGGGAGAGATCTGTTCTCATGTTTATATTATGCAAGATCCTGCACGCACAATCTGGCGCCGTCTGTGGGAAACGACTAGTTTTCTTAGTTTCTTCTCTATAAAGAACAGTGATCATGGTGAATACTCGACANTGAGAAAGTGAGGCCTATAGTGTTGATGGGTGTAAAAAGCGGGAAAGCTTATATACTTAGGTAGAGGGATAGTTCAGTAATTATAAAGGTCTTCAACAATATATAGGAGCATTTTAGGTCTTTTCATTGGTTCCGTTTCCACCGTCAATTAGTCCTCAGCTGTAAGGGGTGTAGATATAATATTTTAAATATGAGGGAGTCAAGTTGATTAAATGACAAACTTGAGAGGGTCTGAATGTAATTTACCCTAAATCTAAAGGTCGTGGCGTGGCGTACACATAGGATAATATCAATTTCCTTTCATCGTAGCACCTCATATTCACAAAAAAATAAAAAAAAAATAAAAAATCAAATCTTCTGGAGAGAGAATGGCCTCCGTTCCTTGTTCTGCTCGTCCATCTCAATCCATTCTGGGGTTTCATCGACCAAGTTGCAAGACCAACATACCCTTTATCAATCTCCTCAATCTTGGACCCATATCTCTCTCTATCCCTTTGTCTGTCAGGTACATCTTGCCTTCTTTTTTTCTTGAATGTTGATACTAATTGTTGCTTTTCTTGTTTCTCTAAAAGCAACTTTCATTTGATTACATTTAGTTCACTAGAGGGCAATGACAGAACCTGAAATTTCAAAGTGGGGGATGGGGAATATAAAGTATTGATTGAAATTCTCGAATTATAGAGGAGGAGCTAAATAGAACTAACATAAGATTCATTGGTAAAATTCCCAATTTTTGAGATATTTGGGTGGTGGGTATGCCCCCAAATTATTTATTTATTT